>OMKK01055935.1:0-17390 GCA_900302305.1 Polymixia japonica | reverse complement strand
TGCTGGCTGCCTGTCTCTCTGTCTGTCTCTCTCTCTCTCTGTCTGTCTCTCCCTCCCTCTCTCTCTCTCTCTCTCTCTCTCTCTCTCTCTCTCTCTCTCTCTCTCTCTCTCTCTCTCTCTCTCTCTCTCTCTCCGTCTCTCCCTCTCTCTCTCTCTCTGTCTCTCCCTCCCTCTCTCTCTCTCTCTCTGTCTCTCCCTCCTTCTCTCTGTCTCTCTCTCTCTCCTCCTCCACATCCTTCCCTTCTCTTTCTCATTCCATTGCTCTTCATCTGATGCTGTTAAAGGAATCCTCCTGTGAGGATTCAGCCTCTGTAAATAGAAATGCAGCCAAATCCAAAGCATCCAGGGACCCAGGGAAGCTATCTGTGATGTGTTGATTTAGATGAACCAACACATCCACATATAGCTGCATGTGGTCTGATCCCGTAAGAAAGAGATGACGAGCGTGTTGTTCCTTCAGTCCGTGTTCTCTTTAATGGGTTTAATTTTACTGGGGTCTATGTTCACATAGGACTTTTATTTTGGTTTGTCTTTTCAAACAACCATAAGTTATTCTAGACAGGCGGAGCGACCAAAATCCACCTCAATCTGAGACGCCGGTTGAGCTCCTCCACTCGGTGATCTTTGCGGAGCATCACACACATTTCCAGCCTTTTCTGACGACAAAGGAAACATTTTTGCTGTGAGTGGCATTTGGTAACTGTGCTGAAACTTTAATGACCTTTTCCGATTTTCATTAGAATGTTACAGTCTGACTCATGAATTTCAATGTTGACACAGAGCAGAGCGTCCAAGAAACTCCAGGTTTTACCAGAGAAATGGAGCGACTGCTTTAAAAAAAAGTCTAAGTGCTAAACATTCAACCTCAAAGGAGAATCCACCCTTGAACTGAACGTGTGTTATTCCTGTGATCTCGGGCTGTTCAGTTGAGAGATTTGTGAACATGAATGTCTCCAAATCCACAGACCAGACAGCCAAGAGTCTAATCTGTGATGACATCAAGAGACATCGCCTCAAGCCGGTTCAGTGATAGTGAATTAGAGAATGGATGTGTTCGCTCACAGGACGTTCATTTACACACAAATGAGTTTCATTTCATTTCAGTTGAAAGCAGAGAATGAAAGATGGGAAGAGAAAATGAGAAACGTTGACAGTCGGAGAGAGTTGAGTAAAGGTGAAATTAAGACAGACGGACGAAGAGAGACTGGCTTGATGAAGAGAGACTGACCTGATGAAGAGAGGCTGACCTGATGAAGAGAGACTGACCTGATGAAGAGAGACTGACCTGATGAAGAGAGACTGACCTGATGAAGAGAGGCTGACCTGATGAAGAGAGACTGACCTGATGAAGAGAGACTGACCTGATGAAGAGAGACTGACCTGATGAAGAGAGGCTGACCTGATGAAGAGAGACTGACCTGATGAAGAGAGACTGACCTGATGAAGAGAGACTGACCTGATGAAGAGAGACTGACCTGATGAAGAGAGGCTGACCTGATGAAGAGAGACTGACCTGATGAAGAGGTAGAAACCAGGGACAGAGATAGTGCATCATATGAAGAGAGACATGGAGAGAGTCGTGGGCAGAGAGTAACAGAATGACAGAGGTCAAGAGGTCAGAGTGATGAGGAAGGAACTAGCTTGTGTTTCAGCAGTGGTTGATATCAGAGACCTCCTGAAGCCAATCTGTCTGTAAACCAGTCTTCTAACAAAGCTGCTCCAACTCACCAGTCACCAACTGTGTTTACACACAGATTTGTGTGTTTTTGTGCTTGTGTGTGTGTGTGTGTGTGTGTCCAACTTCTAATGATCAAATCACACAAATCTCCTGCAGCTGATTAAATTAAATTCCCCAGAAGAGTATTTGTTAGTAAGTGTGAGACTGCGTGGGATGTTCAATATGTCTCAACAAGACTGTCATTCTTCCAGGTTCTGCTGTTGTCCAGCGTCTCTCTTCATATCAAATCTCCTGTTTTATGTCTCCTAAGATGTGGTTCTCATGTGTTTTCCTCTCACTCTGTCTGTTACTTATTTTCTTTTATTTATTCATATTTTTCTGACCTCCTCTTCATCTGTCCAGTTCTTCATCCCATCTCTTCATCACTGTTACTTGCGTGCAAGTTCATTTCCTTTTGTCCTTTTTTGGTTTTTCGTTTTGTTAATTCTGTCTACGTGAACCTTGAAGAACAATAACAATGAATGTAAATCTTCCAGGGACTGAAGGAACAATAGATGAATTTAGCCCAGATGGACGAGGCTCATCCTTTCAGTTTCCAAACAATCGACAACATATTTCTATTGTCAAGAGACGTCTACAAGCCGTATGTATATCATCATCGTTGGAGGTGTACAATAGAGCCATTCACGGTTTTCTAAAGCACATCTTAGAGAAACCTTCCCCTCACAAATATGTTATTTTGGCTCTTTAACTCCTTCAGTGAGTGGGTTTGTTTCAGCGGCTCCTCTGAGACCCAGATTTCTGTAGTGTGTTTGTATTCATCCATCTGTTTCCTGTGGTGACGCGTTGCTCTGTAATGTGTAAAAGCTGCTCTTAGGCATCGTGGCTCACCTCTGGTCATCAGGACGTTGGACTGCTACAGCTGTCATCGTAGAGACGACTCTGAACGCAGGACGAATTATACCCAAGGTGGTCGAAATGTCCTCATAACCACCGGCAGCTGTGTGTAATGACCAGGACACCTGCACCATGTGAGATCTTTGACTGTTATTATTATATCAGGGTGGAAGAAAGCATGAGCTTCAATACCTTGTAGTTAAAAACAAGATTTGTTGGATGTAGTCAACGATACCTCTAGTTGTTAGAAATACTAACTCCAGAATGAAATTATATTACAGAACAGCCCAGATTAGAAAGTTGTTTAGTCTAGAACTGGTCCAGGAGTAAATCAGACAGAACACACTTCAGTTAAAACATGCAAACTATTTCCATCTCAAGACAAAAGTCATACTGAATGATTTAAATCTGTCTGCGCTCTATCTTTCTGCCTATATATCTATACTGTGTATAAAGCTACTAGCTCCTGCTGGGATTCAACAAAAAGACTAAATCAAGTGGGTAGACAGATGATAAATTAATTATATATATATATATATATATATATATTCCTTTTTTTTAATGAAGGCACTATTAAATGTTCTCAATATTTGCCTCTCTCTCTCACTCTCTCTTTCTTGCTAACACACACATACACAAACTGTCTTGTTCCCATTCATCCTCTGTCTCTCTCTCTCTCTCTCTCTCTCTCTCTCGCTTTCTTTCTCTCTCATTCTGTCATTCTCAATCACTAAATCCAGCTTGCTAAGTTACAATAGATCTGTTTAAAACCACTGAAATGCTGAGCTGGCCTTGAAACTGTCGGTTGAGACTGGACAACAGATGGAGAGGGAGAGAGAGAGAGAGAGAGAGAGAGAGAGAGAGAGAGAGAGAGAGAGAGAGAGAGAGAGAAAGAGAGAGATAGTTCATCTTAACGAGATGGAGCCAAGCCAAAACACAATCACTGTCTCTCTTAGACTGATCACAGTGATTAACACTTTAATTTGTATCCCTAAGACACAGCTGACCCCTCTGACCGCCACTGTGATTAATCTGATAGCAAACTGTCAACAAAAGCTGTTGAGCTGAATTATGGTGATGAGACAGGCACAGAAGAAATTAAGACAAACATACAGTATATGTTAATATTTCACTTTGGCCCATGTAACGTACCAGATTATATCTGTTCATGTCTGTCCTGAGCTGTGGATACGTACGTCTTAAGCATACTCTATCTGTGTCTTACAAAGCCTTGTGTATTATACAAATGCTTCGACATGACAGAACTCCAAGTGAAGAAAAACGAAGATAAACATACAGAGATAATAATTCCAATACATCCTATTGTATTCACATCTGCCAACGTTAAGACGTGAAACATTAGCGAAACATTTCTTCAGTCACGATATGTTTTATGTATCAGAACTAAATTGTAACTGTTTGATATTCGTGCTTCGTGGGAATAAGAAACCAGCTGTGATGAAATGCATGTTTTCACTTGTGTACTTGCAACAATACATATTCCTCTGGCTGGACACGCTCCATGTTTCAGATCAAAGTCACATTTTCCAAAGTGCACACGGCTCCATGTTTGCTGTTGTACGTCCCAGAGGAAGTACTGGAATTATAGGTGAACAGATGGAAACTTTTATCTTGCATTAAGTCAACGCATCGACAGTGCTTCAGTGTAAGTACAAGAGAGACAGAACTGTCCGCTACATCAGCTCTCTTCACAGAAAAATACCTTTTTTTGTTTTAAAATGATGATGTGAAAATTCAGCTGCCAGTCCTCCTTTTCTCTATTTATATCAGTGTGTAAGTGTATCTACAAGGACTAACTATGACCGTCTTCTGACCAGTCTATCTGCCAGAGCTTGGGAGCGTCACCAGTATATGTGACCAGTGTATTGATTACAGTCCTTCTGAGGCCCTGATTCACTAAGACTGCATAGCGGCAGCAAATAGTTCAGGCAAATTGCACCTAAGTGTTTTGTGAATTAGGTGCTAAGCTGAATGTGCATGACGCAACCCAGAATGTATTATTTCAGCTATAATTATATGCAAAATCCCTACTACTTATGGATGAGGAGCGCTGGTCCACTCAGCTTGCATTCAACCGTTCATGAATAGCAGGTTTTTATTGCTTCTTTCCCTCTCTCTGCGGAGGTTCTGTGTACTTAAAAAAATACACAGAGTTTCCCGGAAATTTACCTTTTGGACAACTTAAGTGAACACAGACACCAAAACCATCCACGTATCGCGGGCAGATAGTTTGCTCCGGCACCCGGTGATAACGCTTAATAATATTGTGTTCAGTATCGTTTGTGACTTGCAGTTTTCCAGTGAATTTGTTGCAACTGTAAACCTGAATGTTTAGACACATGGGCTTAACCTGCCGTTGTTGTTTAGGAGCTTGTGTTGTTCACACCTGGAGCGAGCAGGAAGTTACTGGCGCACGGCGGCAAGGTGTACATTACACGCGATGGGAATAACATCTCTCCTACGTGACAACGCAACACGCGTGGTTCCTCACACGTCTACAGCGACTTCAAAGTGCAGCTCTCCAACAGGGAGACGGTGCAACCAGAAAAACACACTGCAGCGCATCTGAACCGACGTCAAGGACAACAATCACTGCATTAACAGAACACAATAGAAAACGATATGAAAACCATCCCTCCTGGATTTGCATCACTAGTGTCTTTCAATTCTTTTGTGAAACCAAACTTGGTGAGTAAACTCGACTGCATCGTCCTCTGTTGTTGTAGCTCGGTCAGTGTAAACAGGACAATAATCTAATTGTGAAAATGATGACACAAACTTTGATAGAATGTGAGCAGTATTGCAAATGAAAATCAAAATGCTCCTTTTATTGCGTTTGTTTATCGACCCCCCAAACTTAAACTTTTATTGCTTTCTGGGAAGCCAACCGGGTATTTACCTTCTCTCAAGCATATTTCTCTCTTTCCTGTACATTCTATGAACACAGCAGGAAACCTTTGAGGTTTAATGTTCATTGAGACATTGAAAGTCTTTCATGATGTTGTTTTCCATGTGAAATGATGCACATTGACTTGTTTTGTGTTGGAAGTTGACACGGTATACGACATGCAGATATTTTATTTACTTAAGTGATTAAAAAGGCTGCGTTTAGTTACAGTAGTCATTAGGTAAATGATTCACGTGAAAGTGAAATAGACCATGATAGCGTACACAGAAGGGGTGTGTGTGACCTCGCACTACAAGGCCTGGTCTGAGTTTGATACCAACACTGGACCGCATCACCTGATATTTACTGACACACCCTCTGCTGCGCGGCCACGCCCACGCGAGCTGGGAAATCAGCAAAGGGGCGTAGTCATGAGAGAAATCCGCTCACGCCCAATGAAATTGTCACTGCGCCAGCGCGAGGCCGCTGTACGCAAACTAGAGCCCTCGATCTTCACAAGCGTCTGCCGCTTCAGGTCGGCCGGTGTGATATTCCCTCTATTCTAAACCGTGTTTACATTGCCGGCTCGACAATAAACCCCTCCCACTTCCCAGCAACCTGTTCTCCTGTAGGGTGAGAGGGTTTTGATGGACAGGGGAGAGGACCAATGGAGAGGAGCTGCAGCGGAGGAGAAAAGTCCAGCTTGTTTTGAACTGTAACGGCTCCTTGGATCAAGCACTCAGAACACATAGCCGCTTTAAATAGATATGTTCTGATTGCATTTTCCATTCTGTTGAAACCATGGCGATTAATTAACATCTGGGATAGCAAACTATGGTTAGTTGTTTGTGTTCCCTATTTTTATTTTCCATATAAATTCAATAAATAGATAAACCAGCAATTTAACAAAAAGTATCAATAAAAGTCTTAGTAGTTTTATGCTGATTTGGGTTTCAAAGGGGAAAATCAACAATGGCTCAGATTTCTTGTGCCAAAATTTGCAGAAATGGCAGACGTCCATCAAAAGTTCAAAGTGCAGGTGTGTAACAGATTAAAATCTGAACTGAGCATAAGACTCAGACTCCAGCTGTTCCCATCATGTGTTACTTATCATGTCTTTGGTGAGCTGCTTCAGGACCGACCCACCTGAGTCCAAGAGCTGAGAGCACCAAGCAGCGATGACAAACAAATCATCCTCGCTTGACTGAACAACCGCTGAATCACACTGACACACTGTTTAGGATATCTAGCTGTCAGAGCGTTCATTCTGTGACTCACCGTAGAGGACTGTGAGGTTAATTACATACATAGGGTGAACTGTAGAAACCATCATTAATGGCAGGCCAAAAACAGATGTATTGCTATCAAATCTTATGCGAGACAAATTTGCTTTTAGCAGTACGCTTCAGAAAGGATTACCCAGAAGCCTTTTTTATATACTGGGGAAGTTCTGTCAGACGTTTAACTGATTCAAGCAAGCCAAGAGAGAGGGCCCAGTCTGCCCTTCCTGTCCTCTGCATCTCCACACTAGGTAGGTTTGTATTTATCTAGAATAAGAGCATCTTCCCATACAGCTAAAAAAGTCTTCCTCGTCTGATCCTCGCGCAAACACAGCACAGGGCAAGGTGTAATATTAGACAGTGTTGCTGAAACTCCCTCCTGCCGCAGGTGATCAGGTCATAATTAGGCAGCCACTCCTGAAAGAACGCATTATTCTGAATCAATGAGAAAATGGCTGAAAGAATAGATCAAATGTGGCACACACTGATTGTGCAATTACATTATCTCAGCAAAAGATTAATTGATCATGACTAGCCTCCTAATAGACAAATCCCCAAATCACATTACCTTTTGCATGTTCTATCCAAAGGATGTGAGGCTAAATGTGCTGTACACATTTAAAGGTTGGTTCAGAATAGAGCCTGATATAGATTAAGCAACTACATAACCTGCTGTACATTCTGACTGTAGATCTGAGCCCCCAAGGCACCAACATCTGGATCTGCTGGGTTAACACAGCAGATAACACAAAGCAAAACGATGTGCCAGTAATGTATCGAATAACTCAAGTGCTCCATATAAAGTTCAATTACACTGCCACTGTTCAGAGCAAAAGTTAAAGTCAAACCCACTGTCTTATAAACACCTTGAAGTTGGAAGTCAGAAAGAATGTATCACCAAAGCCAGACTCCCTAGGCTGCTTGTCTTTCTCCAAAAGAGAATTATAAAAATGAGCGGTTGAAGCCCGTGAGGCCTGTGTGGGGGGTGAAGGATAGTGTTGACTGCTGTGAGACGATGTTCACCACAGGGGGAGGGTTTGGCTCCCTTCTCCAGACGGACCCCCGAGATCCATATTTATGTTCGTGTTCAGATACCTGGGGACCGACGAGAGCCTCCACGCCTTACAGGTTCAAAAGAGTTATGGCTGAGCTTGATATTTATAACTAGATAGAGAAAGGGAACATTGTTCCGTGACAACACTGTTGTATAGGCAAATGTTCAAACGTCTGAGAGTGCAATAGACGATTTTTACATGATTTATGCTGGACTCTGTGCTAAACCATATTACATCACTGTAATTCTCAGAGCTAAATAACTATAATTCAGATTTATGAAAGCTGATGGCTGGAATGCGCAGAGCAAGTATATGTGTCACTTTGAGAAATACGAACAAAAATTGGAGAGACAAAGCAGCAGACATCCTCGATATTCTGTTAGCAACTATGTAACCATCACTTGTCAAAAAAATAAATAAACCATTTGTTTGGTCTCCAATAAGATTCCATCAACAGAAATGTATGTTTTGTTACCTCTGCCTTTCACAAACAAGGAAAAACTGAAAATGAATCATGTCCCTGGTGTTTCCAAAATGTTAACAATATGTATGAACGTTGACATATTGAATTTTGTCGCGTATCGTGTACAAACTACTGGTGGAAAGTCAGCCTGGAGGGCTTGGAGCAGAGAGGACATTTTGACTCACCTCCGTGAGGTTTGAGGAGAAAAACAGGACCGTCTTTCCTCTCCTCCTCTTCCTCCACCCCGTCCTTCTTCTCCGGGTCTTCGCTGTGTAAGTTAAACGACCTCTGAAGCTGCTTTTGTGCAGGCTGACCCTCACCAGTTCTGGCCCTCGGCGGAGGCTGAGCAGTGGTGCTGAAGCGATCTGCGGGGGTTGTTAGGTGCTCGGGCCTCTGGAGAGATCTGGAGCTCGGCGCTGCTGTGGTCTTCAGAGAGTTACTGGAGGGATCGCTGCCCCCGGACGCCCTGCGACTGCTGGACGCGCTTCTCTCCTCATTTACTAACTTTATATCATAGGGCACGTCCCTTCCTTCAGGTCCGGTGACATTGTTCAACGTTACTATCCTTTCCTCTTCCTCCTCCTCCTCATACTCTTCCTCGTCTATCTCTTCCTCATCAGTGTACTGCATGTCAGGTGCCACTGTTCCTTGTATTTGCATTTGATCCTTTGCATTTGCCTGTGGATAGATGGGAAGGTCTGGGCTTCTTAGGGGGTGTAGTGGATGTATCGCTGTATCTAAAGCTCTCTGTGGATGGATCGGGCTCTCTGAACCTCTCGGCAGATGTATCGGGAGCATCACACTATCCGCCGCCTTTTGTGAATGTGTCTTTCTCTCAGTGGTTCTTTGTCGATGGACCGGACTCTCTGAAGTTCTGTGTTTTTGACTACCTGAACCTCTGTGTAGCGGGATAATGACACTGTCCAAACTGCTCTGTGTATGCACTGGATTCTCTAAACCTGTCTGTGGATTGATATGATGCTGTGATGGTCGTAGAGGTTGTAGGGTGCGAGCGTGACTCTCTGAGCTGTTTTGTACATGAACCGGACCCTGGGAGCTTCTCGGCCAAGCCACGGTGGTCTCTTCGCGGACAGATGGCCTCACAGTACTCTGCTCCACCGTCGCCGGACTGTCTGTCGCTGCCACCCTGCCTGTGGTATGTTCGTGAACTCCATATCGCTCTCTCAACTCCAGCTTGTCAAAGCTGTGAAGTGGAGTAGTCCTGTCAGCTTTGTCAGAGTCACGGGAAACAGAGATAACCTTGTTAGAGGTGGGAGACTGGGTGGAGAAGACCAGAGTTTCCAGGTAGGACGCTGGAAGGTCTGTGGGACCATAATCATAATCCTCCAGCTCCTCCTTATCCGATGGAGATGTTTTGAAGAGAGGCAGATTCTCACTAGCTGAGAGCCGGTACGACGACGAGAAGGGATCCACCTGGCCTTGTTGGTCAAATCCGTAAGGGTGATTGTAGGGCCTGTTGGCTGCGTTCTCCTCTGTGGGCGTAGCTAACATGGGTTTATTGGCTTTGTCTGGGTCACAGTCCGGTACAGGGTAGCACATCAACTTCCCCCCATCGTTGGGGCAGTGACAGACCCGGCAGGGGTCCATGTGGAAGGAGTGACCGGCCTCATACTTCTGACCCCCGTGGACGCATCCAATACGCTCACACTGCATACAGCCGTCTACAGGCTCTGACACCTCGATGCAATTAGGGGGAATGTCTGGACAGCTGATGTAGTGACAGCTTATCCTGCCCCCTCCCTCCGGGCAGGAGCACTCTGTGCTCCCGTAGTCCACAAAATACGAGTCTCCCTCGGGCACCTTGCCATTCTTGAAGCCGGCATTGACGCAGTCGTAGTATTGGTAACCCTCACACATGCAGCCCGTCTGCACGCACGAAGGACAGCAGGCGCCCTTCTCCAGAACTTCTTCAACGCAGTTGTTAAGCACAGGGCAATCCACTCCCGTGCAGTCGCGCTGGCACGTGCATCCGGTCAGCCAGAGGAAAATCAACGCGCACTTCAACAATGTCATTTCAGCTCTTAAGAGACAAGCCATGGCACCGGGGAAACATAAAACTATCAGGTGAAGATTAGAGGCCTTTTGTTTGTCCTCGAGGATTTCCCCCCCGTACTGTCCTCGTAAATCACCTCTACTCACAACCTGAGAGAAAGAGGTGAGGAGAGAGGAACAAAGAGAGAGAGAGAGAGAGAGAGAGAGAGAGAGAGAGCCCTGTTAGACTGGAAGCAGACTTTCAGAGTCCAAGCCAACATCTGGCTTCATAGTTGAGCTCAGCCTCTCATGAGTCCCACTTTAACAGCTGTGGTTGTCCAGAGATCTAATATTATGACTACATACGTCCACATTAACCTCAAATACGGTGCATTCATGCTTAATTATTATGCAGGTTGTTACTATAAAACTCTTTAAATGGAAGCGTCCAAGTCGTCATTTATTTTATAGGTAGATAAAAAACATTGCCATGGCAACCTGAGTCTGACCTAAACTGCTGCAGAATCTTAGAAAAGATTCACTGCTGAGAGAAATCGCTTCAGATTTGTGGAGGTTTGTTGGTCATTGATCGCACATAGAAACGCTACTCTCTGAAGTCATGGACGAAACGGTGACTGATCGTGTCTTTGTGTAAAGGTTTCTGCTCTCAACGTATCTACTTTAAAAAGGGTGCAGTTTAATACTTAAAATGACTGGAATTACAACACTGCATAGTCTTAGGTTCATCCTGCGTGGGCTTCAAACTTTGCTCTTAGCTTTTATTTAACCAATGTTATTATGTGTTGTATAACAAATAAACCAATATAGAAACCTATATGCAATTAGGAAATGGAAAATTATTGTCCTAAAATACACAAAGCAAACAAACTCTAACAGCGTTCTACGATCATTCTGCTCCTGGGCAGACGTGTTAAATGAGTGTATAAGACTAGATAAAACTATTTAGCCTCTGAGATCATTCATATCGGCACTGCTTTCCTTAACATGCATATACATAAACTGTATATTGAAGGAAGGGACCAGGGAACCGTCAATTAACAGTTTTGACATAAAACGTAGGTTCTATAGTGATATACAAACTGAAGTTTTATCTTAAAATTTGCATCATTACTTTTCTATTGTGAAACAAACATGATTGCTGACTTGAAACACATTGACAGATTGGTAACCTCGCCCCATCACATGCAAGGGAACGAAAACTAACAAGTCCTCAGTCTTTCCCAGAACCATTAGGGATTCCCCTTTCTCTCTGCCTGGGCACACAGCTGACTGTTGACTACTCCCTGATGTATGGAGCTCTGCCAACACACACACACACACACACACACACACACACACACACACAATCATTGCATATCTACCTCAAATTATAACATTCACATAAAAACCTAATACTATTGTAGTTTTGTTGCATTTAACGGGCGTTTGTCCCGCTTGGATTATTGTGTACTTGTAGATGTTAACTAAGCAGCGTTTTTTAAATAACCATTTGTAAAAACGTATAATAAACTTGACGAGCCGATATAACTCCTGTAGCCTACATGGCTTAATGGTTCTCCTCAATACTTCTCTAGAGCCTGTGGAGGATAAGTGCATTGCAACCTGTTACTGTCTGCATACACACACGCGGAACTCAATACGTTCAACTGGAATTCATCAATAATTGCAACGCAGGCTAACGGAGCCGCCAGCTTTAACGTAAATAATTAGGTTCATTAAGCAGTTTCTAATGAAATACTCTCACACCTCAAAAAGTTCTTGCAATAATATTTATGGATTTATGCACATGCAGAAGTCGAACGATCTTCCTATCTGAAAAACCTGCACCCTTTAACGATTTAACAAGTAAAGCCTATTGTTGTAATGCACAACATCTGCGGAGGCTGTTGTATTATTACCTTCAGCGTTGAAGAGGCTCCTGCAAGGTCCCCCGAGCGTCGCAAAGGCAACTCTGAACCTTTTGACCAAAAGCCTTTTCTGGGACCATGCAATGCCGACCGAGGGGGAGGTACAAAAGTTTTCCCTGCAAGACACCAGAGAGGCTATCCCACCGTGATCCATACTGTGGTCGATGACTTGCGTCTAGGCTACGTGAAAAGAGCTTTGCAGTCTTTTGTCAGGTAAATGTGGAAGGAGCGACGAAAAGAATAATCATTGTTGATTTGTTTGTTGACCTAACTAGATTTACCTGAAATAGTGCAGGTGTTTGATTAAAAATAAAATGAAAATGTATCCCAACTCACTTTATCATAAATAGCATTCATAATTAGTCTATATGATAGATAGGACCCCCATATTGATTATATTGAATATTAATACTTGCTATATAAATGCAGCTCCTGTGCTAATGTATTCCCTTGAAGTTCCTTTAGAAAGTTGTTGGTCCCGTAAACGGACCCCAGGGCAAACTTAGCTGCTGTATATTACTGTGTTCTTTAGGACCTTGCATGTACCTTTTAAATGAAAGGTCACAACCTTGGCTAAACAAGAGCCTTGTGCCTACATCACCGCTGTCTGTCTACTGCCATGACACATGGCCATGGACTTCCTTAACTGCACAGAAAGATCAATCACTTTCACATACAGGCCTGTCTTAAATTACCTGTATCTGTGTTTGGGTTCGACTATATCTGGGGCTCAAGACCAATGTCATACTGAGCCCTTTTCCCTGAAGACACAGAGAGGCATGTCTTTGAAGTCCATAAAAATACTTTATTTGCTAGCATTCAGTATATCTTGTGCAGTAGTTTAAATATATATTTCTCTTTTGGAGAGAGTATGACCGTGGGACAGCAAATAAAAAAACCAATTTACTTTACAACTTAAGACCAGTGTTAATGTTCAGTTTCACAGCACCTCAAACAGCACCAGTTCCTTTATTATTACCCTCTGGGAAGACATCATCGATTTGACACAACACAGCATCTCTGAAAGACCTCAAAGATCAAGGAACAAGTGTTTGGGACAGAGCAAGAGCATGACTGGAATCACTCATCACGTTGGAGCAGAATGACCTGATCAACAACTTTCAACTAGAGATGAACGATGGGGTAGAACAAGAGAGCGAGTCTCACATTTGGTTTGTTGGGTAGAGGTCAGTGGAAGGACATGTCAAAACTTGCTCTGAGGACTATTTGTTTTCTTTAATCTACTTACGGGCCAACTGCACTGTTTTTCACACAGAAAATAGGATATGTCAGAAAGGACGTAAGCGAGGCCAACATCATCCATGTAGGATCACGCATGGTGTGATAAACAAACTTGGAGCCCGGCGTTTTGCATGAGCATAGGTTCAGCTGCGCTATAAAACATCAACTGGTACTCAACAGCACATAGGTGAGATTTGTGGGATGGTGGTGTGATCTCCAGGGGAAGCCATCAGACACAGACAGGCCTTTGAAACAGCTCCAGGGACTTCTGTGGCATCACTGGAGAGCTGGTGGTGCAGAACCTACTGCCACCCTACTGCACACTGGGAGACATTATATTATATTATATATATATTATACAGCAGTACAGAGGGAGAAGGACTGGATGTAATCCTGATGTCAGTCACAGCACCTACAGACGGCAGAGCGTTTCCTTCTGCTCTTCATAAATGGGAAACTAATGACTTGTTAATCTGTAATTTAAATTTCGGTTAGTCCTTGAAAGTTTCTCAATGTTTTATTGTAGTGTAAATACACGATGCTGGAACACAGTTGGAATCCTTCATTTTATTCAACATTTTTTCTTCAGTCAGTGTTTTGTAGGCTAATTATTATTATTTTTTGCCTGTAAAAACACCACATTACTGCCAGACTAGCAACATTATGTGATGTGTAGTCAACATATAAAAACAACATATTGGGGACGGTAACAGCACGTGGTTTTTACATGGGACCGACATATTTGAGTTTCTGTAAAGCACTTTGATGTGCAAAGCATGTAGCGATCGCTCCAGTCAAACAGCACATCCTCATCCATTGTAGATCGTAGTACGTTGAGCGACATACAACTGAGAATCCATACTGTGTCTCGCATAGATCACAAGCTGAAATGACGGGACCTGTTGAAAGCGTCCGCCCGGCACCGGAGCGATGGGAAGATTGATCTGGTGTTTCATTACTTCACCAGCAGCACAGAAACATGCCCAAGTCGTGAGTCAGAAGTGAAGCAGGGAAAATATTTTCTCTTGTGCATTGTTCCATTGACGTAGAGGAGTGATACTTACATGGGCTTTGGCCTGTTGGACTGAGGCACAGGGTTATCTGGAGGATACAGAGATGTGATTTGCAGGACAAAAGAAAGAGAAGGGAAGTGGATGGAGGAGCCCTGCCCAGCGCTGTAGAGGATGGAGGAACCCTGCCCAGCGCTGTAGAGGATGGAGGAGCCCTGCCCTGCGCTGTAGAGGATGAAGGAGCCCTGCCCAGCGCTGTAGAGGATGGAGGAGCCCTGCCCAGCGCTGTAGAGGACGGAGGAACCCCGCCCAGCGCTGTAGAGGACGGAGGAACCCCGCCCAGCGCTGTAGAGGACGGAGGAACCTCGCCCAGCGCTGTAGAGGACGGAGGAACCTCGCCCAGCGCTGTAGAGGACGGAGGAACCTCGCCCTGCACAAATAACATTGTGTCAGGTAACCAAAGAGCTTTCAAAAGCAATTTTCAATGACCTATTTTGTAGAATAATATATGCACAAATTCAGAATTTAAAAGACCCCAGTGGGCCTTATTCAGAATTAATCCTTGCCATATATTTCATCAGTTTCTAACACAGCTGGATCACAGGTTAAGCACCAAATCAAATGAAAATCTGTACCTTAGTGCAACAAAGACATTATAACATAAACACCAACGTCATCGTGAGGTTGTCTCTTCAAAATACACAGCGGAATGAACCTTTTCACTCAGTCATTATAAATTCTGACTTTGCTTCCAAATATGTCTAAAATCTGTGGCTATTTGTCTGAACAAAACGTGTCACCATGTCATGATACCTAATCTGTGTTTTCCATTGTGTCAGTTGGACTTAATTAGTGACTGACCCGCATGTTTGGCAGCTCAATATGTTTGGACAGAGTGAACAGAAAGCAGCCATGACAGACACGTCCTCCTAGTGCCAGTCAACAGGATGCTGGATAACTTGTCCACCATTAAGTTATATAGACACAGCAAACAGGGATATCACTGTTTACAATAAAGTTACTATGTCATTTAAAGCTTAATAACTAAAAGTACATTTAGTCCGATTAAACACAACACAATCCCAAGACATGTTTTTCATTTAAAATAGCAATGTAGGAGAGGACTTTTATTTTTACGTTTTTACAAAAGAAATCAACTTTGGATTCAATTTAATCTAAATGCATGATTGCGCCATGTAGCTTTTATGAAGCTTTTTTTCAGGCGAAAATTAATGAATGTCTTCAAAGTAGATGCTAACTAGAGTGTTATCCAAAACGTAATATTTCTGGTATTTTAACTGAAGAGTATCTTATTGGCTGATTGTTTTCTTGAATACAGTCATTTGCCCGATTCAGTTAATCACCTCCTGATTTCATGAAATATGCATGTGCTACCTGCAGGCGCTCAGCTGGGTCTGTGTTTTCCTGAGGGGTTGCACATCATAGAAGAGGCATCCACATTATGCAATGCTCTAAATTGGCTCCCTGTGTCTTCAGCATTCTCAAATGCAGCGAAACTGCAGTTGTGACTGCACAGCAGAAGAGTTTCCAACTGTTCAGCTCTTAAAATCAATCTTTTACCCTTTGCCTTGTGGCTGGAAAGGGTTTCTCCAAGCGTGCTGATGAAATCTCCTGCCCTGACAGAAGGGTGTGTTCCACATGTGACCATGCATGGCCTCTGTTGACATCCTCCACTGAGAGAATGGAAGCCATCATTAAACCACTGGACAAAGAACCATAAAAGCCATAAAACGACCTAAAACTCTAGGAGCAGTGTTATATTTACCTTCTCTCAAGAAAGCATCTACCTGCAACAAAACAAGCACCACTGAACACTGTGGGATAGTTGCTCGTATGAGAATATTTTGACCTTTACCTTAATATTAAAAGTGAGAGGGGGCTGTAAAAATAATTGCTTTAATCACTGCTGCTTCCTTCAGTATTCAAAGCCTTCGCCCTGTGACCTTCATCCGTTGTGTTGAGATAATAAACAGCAGTGTTATTGAGTAGTGACACCGACTTGATGAAAAGCTTGTCAGCAAGTCATGTTATCTGTCCAAAAACACCAAAACAAAAACAATGTCCGCTTCCCATGTCAGCAAAAAACATTATTTTCCTACTCATAGAATCCCATCATTTGAAGTGTTTAAAGTATCGCCCCTGAATTCTGCAAATGTCATTCCAATCAACAATCACGCTGAATGTGTACCATGCATCGTTGTTTTATACAGCGCTAAAGGCCATTAGGAAAAGCCAGAGATTGTATGTAAGTAGAGGAAAGAATCTCTTGCCATATGGGCAGCATATCCATAGGCTGCAGCCAGGAACTCTGCGTTTCCTCCCTGCCAGAGAGAATAGAAGCAGAACACTGGAGAGACAAGGACAAGCAACACTGTTTATATATATGATCACATCTGTCAAAATAGCAAAACACAAAATTCCCCAAAAAACTATCTACAGTATATGTACCGTATATGAACTATACAGCATACTACAAACTATAGACTACTATATTATTTTATTGCATATGTAGTATTTTAATGTCTATTCCTTTGTCAAACTGTTTAGGAATGCATGGCATTATGCTTTGTTTGCGATGAAACACAATGGCCAGATCCGTTCTTTGTGGGATCGTTTCCCGTATAGTCCGGTCCGGGTCTGCCTCGGGTTAATGATGAGAGCAATTTGCATAGCTGTGCTGTGTCGTCTCTGCAGGATGAAAGCACCGCAGGAAGCGAGCTGGACTGTGAGATCAGTGCATAAGTAACATCTGTCTGAGCCCACAAACTGCATCGCGTTACACGGCAGTGTACATAGATATTATGAGGCGGGGTTTGGTGATTGTAAATGTTAATTCGAAACATGTTGATGTGACGCCGTTGCTCCAGGTCATTGCAGCATGTTGATATTCTTCATTAAGGATGACATACTTATGCC
>OMKK01055928.1:0-16620 GCA_900302305.1 Polymixia japonica | reverse complement strand
ACCAGACTTAATTAGGCTTGTTCAGGGCCCAGCCAACCCCACTTCTCTCTTCCCTCATCTGAGGTGAAGGCGATGGAGAGAGAGAGAGAGGGAGAGAGAGAGAGAGAGAGGGAGAGAGAGAGCGAGAGGGGGCGAGAGGTATGCACACACCACACTGCATCAACTGTATGTAACTTGGGGGTGGGACAGATATGTGATTGAGAGTAAGACACTTGAGGGTGTGTTGGTATGCAGTTTGGCTCATTAAACAGCTTTGAGTCCATTTTTGCAGATGGACTCAAAGAATGGTGTACTGTTGATCGTTTGGTAATACACTGCAGCTGTGGCTTAAATGTCCCATAATAGGCACTTTCTAGCTGATAAAAGGGCAGGCAATGTCTTGTGTGACAGGTGGTCATATAGCCATTAGGAACCCTTTTCAGCTCGTCTCAACTACTCACAGACATTATTATTTTGTTCATTTTCTAGATATTTTTTAGTTGATCTAAACTCTCGTTGTTCATTTTAAAGTGCACCACATTCATGCATTTAGTTGCTTACATTTGGAAAAAGTTTACCCAGGGGAGGATGCCCAGATTCCCCTACAACGTTCTGGGTTAGGATCTGGGTCCTCAAATCCTAGCGATGCCCCTGGCCTAACCCTTACAAAACTCAGATTTGACAGTCGCCAGAACAGCCTTGATATATCTCTGTTATTCGTTTGTATTATACTGTATATTGTGTCCAAATACGGATAGAGTAAAACCTTTGAAGGAAATGACAACATACCGTCTGGACTCAATATGCTTGAAAATACAGATGAGTAGCAGTTGTATATTGAGGCCTTTCTGACAGTTAAGACAGATAAAAGGCTGCTTGAATATAGAGGCCGTGTGCAACGCCAAAATGTAATCAATTTAAAATGACAACACCAACAGTGATTCATTCACGTAGACAATGAATATTCGCTACCTAAGAAATACATAACATAAAGTAGCATGCTGTCTCTTTGGGGCTCAAATGCTTGTCGGTTATCATTAGAAACGAGTCCGATGTTCTGGTTTAGTTATAGCCTGGTGATCAGAGTAATATTATAGCTATTAATATAGTTTAACCACCACGATCAGATATATATCAGCCTATGTCAAGACCCACCCACTGCTTGACGTGCAACAAGCTCTACTGAAATAATCTATAGAGCCGATTAAACAATCAATGGGCACCAGTAGAAATAGCCTGATAGCTGATACTAGTTGTACTCAAGCCTCCGTGTCTCTATACGGCTGAGATCAGCTGCGATGGGGAATATTTTTAGCTATGAGCGTTAGCTTAGGCTAGCCGTTTAGCTGTGATCAACGGTAATAACTAGGTTCTTACATGGGCCTTTAAGATGTCAGCTAAGACAACACTACAACATCAATACGTGACCATTCTGGTTACGATACAACGAATCAACTCACCTGAACAGCTGATGTTGAATATACAAAGTTTGTTTTCACCAGAGGGCCCACCTCTTCAACAACTTTAGCAGGGTGCCCAAACTATGGCGCCCGGTTAGGACAAACCTGACGTGGAATCTGTACGCGATTCAAAATGCAAAATCATCACACTTGACTTGGAAGTATCTTAATCACTTTTTTGTTGTTTTGAATGATTTACTACAAACACAATAAATCAATAGTACTTGTGAATAATACATTTATACAAATAAGTTTATATGATTATATGATAGGCTATAATAAAGTTATACAAATAAGTTTATATGCCAGCATTTTCAATCACATCTACAACGGTGATGAAATATGCAATTTTCTCATTCTAATTCTAATACCGGGTCTGCATGCATCTATGTCCCTTCTACTGGACAGTATCGTCATAATCTAGTATTGTTCATTTCAATTTTCTTTCATCACACTTACATTGAAAAGGCCTGTAATTCTTGTATCTAAAAAGCATTCGAAGACAAAAAAATTTAGTCATTCATGTTCACTTCTGATTTTTGTTTTTATTCACATTCTAAATTACCACACTGCAGACATTCCTTTGAGAACCATCACATGTCAAGTTAGAGATTGTGTCTTATTAGGCCTCTAGATAGGGTTAAGACATGTCAGTGATCTCAGCACTGACTCCCATTGAAAGGCTGAATTCAACCATCTCCTATGTGAAATGTCTACATGTCCAGCCTAACAATTAACTTGAGAGCAGTTTCTGCTATGCATTTTCTTAGGATTCCTGACAATGGTAACAAGCCAATTATCATTAAGTACATTTAAGTAAAACCTTCTTCCCTCCAGGTTATATGAAAAAATATAGCAAAATTAAAAATGTCATGGTTTCGAATTAATAAAACGTATTAAGGGATTGTGTTTTCCTTTTGCATTTTACTGTGTGTAGGCATGTGTGTGGATCAAGCTCCCTCCTAGTATTTCAGTCAAATGATTATCTCCAGTCATAACTACCTGAAATGAAATGGTTTGCTTGAGCAGGTAACCTGCTTAATTTGAGAGGCAACCAACAGCATTTAAGCACATACATAATGAAACAGAATATAAAACAGAATATGAAAAACCTCCAAATACATGAAAAAAAGAAAATGTAAGGCAATAATCATCAAATAGTAAGCAACATGTGCAATTGATAATTTTTTTTAAATATTGCACAGGTGTGTTTGCATGCACATAGTAGTCCTGTTAAAATCCTTACAGTTTAAGTCTATAATAATCTCAATTTATATCCTGTTTACAGATATCCATATATACATCAGTATGAAGAATATTCTGAATATTGCTCTGGTTTACACATGCTTCAAAAAATATTAGCCAATAGCTTACATGCATCAATATTCTGGATGATAATGGTCTACCAGATATCTTCTTTCAGTTTCTCAGGATTTAGATGGAAACTTATCAGGGTTATTGTAAACAAGATATCATCAGAGATGTAGTGGAGACTAAACTCACCTAAACTCAGTTAACCCACAATCAGGCTAACATACATTTTTATCTTAATGAATATAACACAGTAAGTACTTTTAAGCAGCAAAGCATTTAGTTTTCTGAAAATAAATTTAATTTTGTTTACATTGGTGGATATTTGCTATATGGAACCACTAACCGGGTT
Source organism: Polymixia japonica (assembly GCA_900302305.1). Classification (NCBI taxonomy): domain Eukaryota; kingdom Metazoa; phylum Chordata; class Actinopteri; order Polymixiiformes; family Polymixiidae; genus Polymixia; species Polymixia japonica. Next base: position 13,518 of record OMKK01055928.1, on the reverse strand, counting down.
CATAGTTTATCCACATTTTTATTTACCCATACCTCACTGGATATAATGTTTAAATATGTCAACTCATGTGCATGTAAACAAAATCATTGTAGCAATGCTTCCCAAAGAGCTATAGCTTTGGCTTGGTCACAGTTTTAAAGAAATAACTTGATACTTACCAAGATCTCTTATGGGTTTGATTGTTTGTTAGTTTTTTAAGTATCAGAATCCTGTCTTTGTCTTTATCAAGTATTATATTGGACAGTACATAAGTCTGAGGAGTGTGTTTCGCTTAACAATAGGATCTCCTCTACACACAGCATGCGTCCCACAAACAAGTCATGCTTTTCAGGCTAGTAAAAGACACCCGTTGGGCCTGTCCCATTACCCACACTTGCGGTCTTTCTACTTAGTCAAGTACCCACTTGAGTTGCCCAAGAGCGTGCAAGCAGAACACATTTGGGACCCTCTGGATTGATAACGTGATCCAGTTGCGCATGCTAATAATCATTTAACATATTTAATGTATGTTACGATGTATTAGGATATATTGCATGTTTTATCTACAGCTAGGGCTAAAACAAGAATAACTTACATTGGAAAGTTTTCCTTCTTGACATCTTGGCCTTCAGCTGAACGTCATGACCGTGATGACTTGTGGGATACACTTAGCTCTGAATACAGCTCTGAAGCGGTAGTAAGGTAAGGGTGCATTAAGTGTGGGTTAACTGCACCTTAAGAATGTTAAGAATCGGGACACACTTAGGTACACACTTGTGTACGTAAGTACACAAGACCGCAAGTGGGTAATGGGACAGACCCATTGATTTATTTGGCTGATACATTCCGTCCGTCGAACTTCTCTGCCAATGGATGCAATTCATGCCTAGTAAGTCTCTATGTGTTCCGTTGGTTGGTGTCAATCAGACATTTACATCTGAGACCTAAATGTTTTTTTGTTGTTGTTATTACTTTGCTTCAAGTATCATTTGGAGATCCCCAGGCCAGTCTTCATGTACTCATAGACCACATAGCTAATGCTGACAGCAGGAATAACTTTCATAAAGTTGGGCAGGATGCCTCTGTAAAGTCCAAAAAAGCCCTCTTTGGCCACAATCCTCTTCACCAGTGTACTCATGGATGGCTGGTCTGATGCGTCCAGAGATGCTGGAGATGAAGAAATAAGTTAGGGAAAGAGGAAAAATAAGCTTCTTTTGCATACCCGATGTAATTATAGTTATACTATGTAACTTGTGCCCTTTGTAGCTGTAGACATCATTCCTGTTGCCACTTGTCATCTGATTGTATTTACCTTGTGCCTGCATGCGTGTGCGTATGAGAGCGAGAGGATAGCTGGCCAGCTGGCCACAGGTACTAGAGATAGTACCACAGCCCAGCAGCACCAGAACTCCAGGGTTGGCTGTGTCTTTGGCATAGTAAGACAACCAGGCATTCTTCAAACTCTGAGACACAGGAGAGAGATGGAGGGAAGAGTGAGAATCAGAACTGCATCAGCATAGTACCATAATCAACTTCTCTGAAAATCTGATGCAATCCTATAATGAATATTATTAATATTGATAATGAATAGGTCTAGATATCACGCACACTACAGAGACAATTAAACAGAGTGCACTCTAATGGGAAACACCACTGATGTGGAAGCATACATCACTATACCTCGTAAACAGCAAGGTCTATACCAGCATAGGGAATGATGCCTATTAAGTTTGGAACGTAGCCCTTATAGAAAGCTTTGACGCCCTCTTTTCTCAGGATCTTCTTGGCACAATCAAACATTCCAGCAAACTGTCCAGTTTTCCTCAGTGTCAATCTGGTCTTCATAACCTGAACAGAGAAAAATGCACAGAGGAGAAGAGATGGAGGATGCTTCTGAATTAATACTGGACATTATTGGAGCATTTTCTGCAATAGCAGTGTATATATATATTTTTTTTTTACAAAGAACACACTTTATTTCCTTCAAAAACATTCCACGATGAAGACTGTAAGGGTCATTGGTGCAATAGATCCCTTACCTCCATAGGGTAGATGGCTGTCTGTGCCGTGGCCCCTGCCAGAGAGCCAGCCATAAACCTCTGGTATATCTCAATCGCTCTGCCATCTGATGATAACAACTTCTTATACTGCCACAGACCACATACAAACAGTGTGACAATTAATTATTTAAGCCTTGTATTTATATTGTTATAAATGTTGTTAAGTTTGTACATTACTGTCAGACATGTTGGAGGCACGGTCTCTTACTTGTTCATAGGCCATAAATTTGAGCGCTGTCTCTGGGGCAATCTTCAATACATTGATTCCATTGCCTCTCCATAGTGATGTTATACCTCCCTCTGTGACCATCAGCTTGAAGCCCCCTATCAGGCTGATGCGGTTGGACTTAGAGGAGTGAACCTGAAACACAGACGTATAGAGTTTAAAGGATGGCTGCACTCCCGTCTGTTATTTAAGTCTTTTCTTCTTTTTGAGAAAATATACCGCACAGAACGGCAATACAGCTAGCCATTGTGTTTCATGCTCTTCACCTGCATGAAGACTTTCATCCTGTCCAGAGGGGCAGTGCCAGTGCGAGAGATGGCCCCTGCCGTTGCCCCAGCGACAAGCTGCTTCCACCAGCCACCTGAGGTCTTTTCTTCTTCTGTGAACTCATCAGGGATGGCGAGACTGTCACCTATGTCAAGCACCTGGTGAGTACATAAGTTCATTTACACCTCCAAGTCATATGACTTTGTGTAGGCTGCTATGGTAAAATAAAATTTTAAAAAAACACTACTGCTAGTGGCCATAAAGAGATGTAATCTTGATCAAGCATGTGAATATTTAAATAATATCAGTTATCTTATAAGCGTTTCCTTTTGCCATCAAGGATTTTTCACTCTTTATCAATAAATTCTATATGGCATACAATTTGTTTTCATATTTGTAACAGATTCACAACCCTATTTTACACTTCCTCCTTTGAGGTACTATTGTCACACCGATGCAGCAATTGTTTTTTCTGGCTTGCCAAATCAGCAGCTGAAGTGCAAACTCCAAAAAGAGAGAAACATTTTAACTTCATACATTCTAATTTCTGAATTAGGCCTCTATGTGAATGCTCACCTTGGATTATGGCACAAGGGAGTTACATCATATCCTGTGTATTGGTAAATGAAAATAATGTCTCAGCAACAATAGATAAACATTTCAGTAGCACAATGCAATGTTTTTGGTTCCCTATGGCTATCAGATACAAGAGAAATGTTGATTTAAGACAGTCAATCAGCAAATTAATTAAAACCCTGACCCCTGGTAGCAAAGTATTATTGATTGAAGTAGGGCAAATGAAGAAAACACAACTGTATCCGTCCTGTGGTTTGTCTAGCTGTGCTTGTGAAATCATAATCTTGCACTGTGTGCTGACTAAACCCTTGTACTCCAATCTTTGACCTCAGGTAAACTACAATCACATTATTCAGTGTTTTCCCTGAGTCATAAAATGAATCAGGTGGTAATGAAAGGGAGAGTGGTAGTACAGCAATTTGATGCAGGAGTGGAATGCAATGTAAGTGTTTTAGGTGAAACGTGACACAGCTGTCACTAACTATATGAACTTAGAATAGATTTCAATCGTTCATCTAAAATATAATGAATGTGCAGTTTAGAAGAGAAGAGAAGAGAAGAGAAGAGAAGAGAAGAGAAGAGAAGAGAAGAGAAGCCAATGTTGTGACCCAAATTGACTTAGATAGTCCATAATTTAATTTAAGCAGACTCTGGGGAAAATCCAAAAATATGTGAACACAAAAATCGAAGGGACATGTAATGTATTGAAATCCAATGGATTCCACTGGTCTTGCTAGTTTTTGTATCTATGCAAGTGCATGCAACGTACCGAGGAGTGTTTCCAGTAGCGTATGATCTCTTCCAGGTTGTGGGCAGGGTTAAACAGGAAATGCTCCCTCCACTCATTCCAGTCCACCACCATGGTGCCATCAATGTCCATACTGAGGAGATAGACACCTCTTATATTATGAACTAATGTAGTGTATTATGAGCTATATAAAGCCTTCAAAGATGTAAGGGGCCTTCAAAATGCATACATAAGCAATACTTTTAACCACAGCGTAAACTGAAACAGTAGTTATAGTGGACAGAAATAAGCACTGTAAGGTCAAACCTCTGTAAGATTTTCTGGGCGTCCTTTCTGGATATGCCCATGCCCAACTCTGCAAGGGACTGCTGGATCTCAGAGGCATCAATCCGCCCTAAGATTAAAAAGGAGAGAGTTATTAAAATATGTTTCAGTGTAAACAGTGGGTGGCTTTGTAAACCTCTACATGTGTGTCTATGTGTCATTATCTGTGAAGATCTTGTGTCAAAAATATCTACATACAGTTAGTTGCTGAAATACACTTCAAACTCATAACATACCATCATTGTTTTTATCAAGGCTCTTGAATGTCAGCCGCAGTTTCTTCTCATGCTCTTTCAGATATTTTGTAAACTCACTGAAGTCAAGACTTCCATCTTTGTTTTTGTCACCAGATGACACAATTTTCTGTGTAGAGTATAATTAAATGGTTAGTTCATTTGTACCAAACAATGTAAGTCTGGTAAACTTTGTCTTAAATTATCCAAGCAGCAAACAAACGCGAGCGCGCGCACACACACACACACACACATACATACACACAGACACACACACATATATACACACACACACACCAACACCTGAACCTGGTCTGGCTGTAGATGAGAAAGCCTGGGAATGAGGTAAGTCTGGCTGCGGGGCCTCAGTGCTTGATTTTACCTGTGCAGCCCCTTGGCGGAATATGCCCATTGCAGTAAGGCCTGCTCTTAATTCAGCGACATCCACCTTCCCATCTTTGTTGGCATCGATCTTATCGAACAGGTCCTGGTACGACCTTTTACTATCGGTGTCCCAACACCGGGCATTTGGTAGTAAAAACGTCCGTAGTGCCTGATACATTTTAGAAGTGATGTGGCAGCAGAGTTCAGACGAGGCGTCCTGTAGCCAGGATTTGGGAATGTTATTCGTTCATTTGTGAAGGAATCCCACGCCCTGCAAAAAAAATAAGCATTCACTCGTCGTGAGTAATAAGAAATGTATTCACAAATTGTTGACGGTTTTCGACATTGCCTTACCAGCACTGACATGCAATTCAGCCGGGTTTCAGAGGAACCGCAGTAGTAGAGGGCGGAGCAAACGCTACTCAAAAGCAGGAAAAGGGGGTTCATTTGCCACAGCCAGTGATAACGCATTTCCTTTCTTATGCTTCCTTTTCTAAATTAAAAACTTTTTATTTGTTATCCTCCCCCATCGTATGTGACATTTATGTCATACTAATCTCTTTATCAAGAGATATAACATTTCACTTGCAACATACAGTATCGTATTTCCGACCGAGCAACGCGTTTCGGTGTCGGTAGAGGGCGATATTTCATCGCACATGAAGGTACAGTGCGGCAGTAGGTACTACGGACCAGGCACCACCAGGGGTCCTTGATGGGGTCCGAGGTCCCCATCAAAATCCCATCCCATCACAAATGTCCCTATTTTTTCAGCCACCGGGTGCACAGCGCGAATGAAGAAGCACTGTTTGTATCATGGGTCTTATCGGAAAGTCATTTCTTACAATAAAGATATTTGCAGATGGGGTTCTTTGGGACAATGGTCGTTATTGAATCGGAGCTGGTGAACATCTGTTTTTGGTTATTTGACATGAAATACCGATGAAATCATCTGACCGAGGGCGATCAATATTTTGAATTTGAACAAATCTGTCCCGAAGTCATAAACAAGCTCTTAACTAATATGTGAGATGCTGAAGGTGAGAGATATGATTCAGGACCTATAACCCTATACAGTGAACTTAAACAAACATTCTTTTACAAAATCAGCCTTTCATTCATCATCTGTGAATAAAATATAGCACTTAAGAAAGCACTGTAGGTACAAATGTGGTTATATTATTAATGGTTGAGTTGAGTTGAGTTGAGTTGAGTTGAGTTGAGTTGAGTTGAGTTGAGTATACTTTAATACATAGATTGTTATAAGTACAACAATAATAATAATAGCAATACTACTACTACCGCTAATAATAATAATAATAATAATAATAATAATAATAATAATAATAATAATAATAATAATAATAATATAAGTTAAATAATATAGAAACAAAGACTATATTAATAGGATATATCAATTCATCAACATACACTCAATCCTTACGGAAAGCACAGTAGGCTACCGAAACAAAACGTTCATCAAAATCTGCTTATTTCGATAGGTGTAAAATTACCATTAGGTTTTGAATAATGAGATATCTTATTCGATTTACATGAAAATCGACTATAGCCTTTTCAAAATGTATGGCCTCAATAATATTTATTAATATATTATTACTTTTTTTCCCCATATGGTTAAAACGCAGCGGCGTTGCTACAACTCCCAATCAAACGAGGGAATTTCCTTTACGTCACATATTCTGCCCTTCGAGGGCGTGTGAAGCGTTTTGAACTTGCAGAGAGTTTGGAGAGAGAGAGTTTGGAGAGCAGCAACAGCTGAGAGCAGTACTCACAGAGACTAGAGAAAGTCTACAGCTGTTTGTCTCACACTTTGGGACTTATTGTGAACCAGGTTGGTTGCCCCACCTTGCCCTCAGGAGCACTAGGACGCATAATGTCTTTTATTCTGGCGAAGAAAAAGAAATTTAAATTCAAAGTTGACTTCGCCCTGGACGATCTGTCATCGATTCCCTTCGTCAACGGTGTTTTATTCTGTAAAGTGAGGCTCCTAGATGGTGGCTTTGCAGAGGAGTCTTCTCGGTAAGAAAATTACTATTTATAGCTACGCTGCTTGCTAAGTCAAGCAAGTTAGCGAGCTAGTGCAAAGTACTGAACTGATTTTGTCCGTCTCTATTCATTCAAACATAGCCTTTGTCTTTCAGTATATTGACAGGGGAGCATTCGTTATTTGCCATTGATTATTTTGCCATGTTAACTACAGCCTGGCAGTCCATGACACTGAAGTTCGGTACAGTAAACAAGTAACTTTGCTAAACTCCATTACCTTTGACAATTGAACTAGTGTAACTAGTTCTGTATTATATATTATCATATATATATATATTCAGATTTCAAAGATCTTTGTTGAGATCAACATGATTGCTACAAACTATCATGGGACCATGACTGACTAGTATTTGTTATTTTTCTTTCATCTCGTTATTCATTTATTACGGCATGTTATGTATTCATAAGTGCTAGGTATTTGTTATAACAGTTATGGAAAACAACATGTTTTCATCCATTGCACAGGAGCTAACACGGTTAGGTTGATTCCCCTTGTACCCATGATTGTAAACCTCTTCTAAGGCCTCAGTGTCTTGCTTGGATTTAGACCAGCCTCTGGCCAACCCCTGAACAAGTAGAAAACAGGCATTTGAATGAGTCACTCTGGAAAAAGGGACACATAGCTGTAGCACATGCCAAACTCTAACCGTTGTCATTCTCAGACATGAGTTTGGTAATACACATGACTATGGTAACTACCTGTTTGTATGTAAACATTCTATTCTTACTTTAAATCTGCTCAAACCACAGCTTTTTCACTGTCTAGTTTACAAGTCACTTAATTTATGGTGTGATTGGTACAGTATCCTTTAAGACTTTAAGACTAGGCTAATTCTCGTCTATTAATTTTATTAGACCAACAAGTAAATTAGAGTTTAATCTGTGAAGCCAGAGGTGGGCTCAATCGAACCGAGAACTCAGGTGTGCACCATCGCTAATGGTAGCTTTTGATTATGAGTGTATGCATGTGTGTTTTAGTTTCTGTGTTTAGCTGTGGTCTTGAATGTATTTATCTTCCAGGGAGCCAGTCCAAGCCAACTGTGTGCACTGGAAAAAGAGATTTTCTTTCCTGTGTAAGATGAGTGCCAATGCTGGGACAGGAGTACTAGACCCCTGTGTGTGCCGGGTGTCTGTGCGCAAGGTACAGCAAGACACATTTATGGTTGTCAAGCCCCATTTTGTTGACACTAAAAACACATGTACATCATATTGCAATAACTATTTCTCCACAGCAAACATAGCCAAGTGGGGCTAGCATGGGCTGAACTAACAAATGTTTACACAAAACTGGTCAAACAGACAAGTTATTTCTGTAGTGAATGTTCAAGATGCCCGAGAGTGACAAAAGCTTTGAGTAAAACGTGCATGTAAGATAAGAAAAACACAAAAATGTGAGCTTACTAATATTTTGATGTTTTGTCATTTTAGGAAATGAAGGGTGGGAAGACTTTTGCAAAGGTAACGTTAACCTCTTGAAGTCTATAGGCTCCAAATTGCTCTATAAACAAGCGCTTAAGTGCGTCAGTGCTATGAAAACGCTCTTATCGTAAAGCTAATATGATAAAAAAAGAACTGACCTCCAAGGGGACTCAGAGGCTTTCTTTGTTAGGGGAGTCTCTTTGTTAAGAATGTTTTTATTGCCAGTTTCCGCATTTGGTTACTGATTGCTGTAAATCACAACCTTCATTGTGTTAAACAATAACACTCAGGCAGGCAACCCTAACAATTAGGGTACCTGGGTTGTCAGATATTGCAGGTCTCATCCCGGCTACGTATGTTACCCAATGACACAAGCTGTGGCAGTGTTTGAGTCAATTATGGATTGTATTTTACAACACTTAATCCTCATGGGATGATCCTAATAGATCACCGATGCTGACTTGGCAGTCATGTAAAGGCAACAAATTACTGCTGATTTTGCATAATCTGTATTGAAGGGCCAAATAGTTCTAACATGCTCAATCTCTTGTAACCCTGTGCAGCTGGGCTTTGCCGACTTAAACCTGTCAGAGTTTGCTGGGTCAGGCAGTACCACACGACGGTGTCTACTAGAGGGTTATGATACCAAGCATACCAGACAGGACAACTCCATCCTCAAGGTATGGTTTTGAGGCTTTCCACACAACTCCAGAATATTACTCTAGGAACTGTTGTAAATGTCTGCCATAGGAGTCTCTACCTAAGTGGGTATATCCTGGTACAGTTAAGTAGTCCTGAGCCACCACTTAGACAATGAAAAGTCACAGAATACATGAACAGTAGGACATTCTCGGCCATAAATACAATAAAGGATGGTTAGTTGCCCCACCTTGCCCTCAAACAAGTCACCAGTTGGCGAGTTCACCAAGAACAGTAAACAGTCTGTTACCAGGCAAATAAATACCAGGAAGTTCAGTATATTGTATACTAATGGTTGTATGCTCTGACGTGTCAGTGATGCAAGGCATGTTTGAGCCTGTGATCTATAAACTGCCTGAGCCATGAAAATTAATTTAAAAATGTGAACGCTCCTCCTGGGCACAGACCTAGGATCAGTTTAGGTTTCCCAGTACCTAACCCCAGCCGTCACAAGGTAAACAGTAACACTGACAGGCTACTCTAAAAGAAAAGTGGTGATGTTACACAGTTGCTTGTACAACATTAAGCTGACATAGTGTTTTTCTCACCTCTTTCACAGGTTGTTATTACCACACAACTCATGTCTGGAGACCCCTGTTTTAAAACGTAAGAATACAACTTGTTCATCCGCATTCACCTATTCTTTCTTGTTATTATAATTTGAATGTGTTATGAGCTACAACATAACTGTGGTGGTAAAGATTATAACAAAGTAAGAGTAGACTTATCCAACACACTGTAAACCAAATGTGCAACTACAAGCTGTTACAGCACACTATATAATTAAATTGCTTCATACAGGTATTATGGTCTGTATCTAACTAGCTACAATCTGCTTATATCTGTTACCACAAAGGAAACTGTCTTCCTCACATCCTGTCTATCATTAAACATACCACAATCTGTCACTAACTGACACCCACAGTGTCAAGACTTTAGAGACGTCAAGCCTCATTTTCTTGATAAGATCTTCAGAATTCCTTACATGATGTTATCAGAGAGGTACAAAGGTAACGCCAGTGCGTTATCTTCCAAGCCTTAGTTGTGAGTCATAACTTGATACGGGATCAGCTCAGCCCAGCTAATATTCTTTCAAGGAAAATTGTCAGAGCTGACTGTAGAGCATTTTGTCACCAATCACATGATGTAACAGCACACTCCTGGCAAAGCTTGGACCATGTGCATATGACTACGCCTTCACTCTTTCTTCCCCTTACAGAAGTCATTCATGTTCCACTCCCTCTTAATAAAACACACTCCGTTGCCTAGGAGCTGTCTTGTGTGTCAAACATAGAAAAGCCTAGTCATTATTCCTCCCACTAAGTCTTACTCATTTTGTGGTGGAGGAGGAACAACAGGGCTCAGAGGAAAGCCTCAGCTGACATCTCTGCGCTTTCCTTGCCTGTCTGTCTGTCTGTCTGTCTGTCTGTCTGTCTGTCTGTCTTTCACTGACTCTTCTTCTAACCGTCTTGAATTTAAACTAGCAACTCAGTAGCACAGGAATTTGATTTCCTGTCTTCAGCATGTCGGCTAAGCACACGTGATGTTTCAAATTAAAATTCCCGTTCTGTTCTGGTAGACAGACTGAACTGAACGACTATCCACATATAGACAACTTAGTCAAAGTGGCAATCTCGAAGATCTCCGAAGATTTTCATTTACATAAATGTCTGTTAAGTAACTATCTATCACCGAATGAGGTAACACAATGGTGATTGAGCCTATGGCCCGCTGATGAAAGCCCTTGCATTTGCAGTATTATGAGTATTAAGTATTTCCCACCATGCATTCAAATTAGCGTTAGTGATGCATTTTCCCTTTTGAAGTGAGGTCTTAAAACATACCTGCAATTACCACTTTTCGCCATAGGTGCCGCCAAAAACAACAAAACTGAGATCTTTGAGATTGCCACTTTAAAGAGACTGGCGGATTTGCCATCTGCTCATCTATGTATTAAAATATTTGTGGTGTAGTCCTTACACATCTGTGAAAAATAGCTTGAAGGAGCTCTTTAATGGCCAATGGTACAATGAGCAGTGTGCCTTAGCTTCCTGTACCCTGCCACTAAATAAGTCCACCACTCCCTATATTCCCTGTACAGTCCTCCATCTACAGCAATGACCCTGACAATCCCCCAGACTGAGGCAGAGTGTCTGGCAGAGGACAGAAAGGGAGGGGACATGCACTTGTCCCATCCTATCACCGGTATGTACCTGCAGTGAACTCTGTACAATTAAACAAGAACCCCTCTTTGCTGTTTGTCCAAGAGCTGATGTGAGATCTTTTTATTTCAAGTTTTCACAGAAGAAAAGCTGGTTCTGCAGAGAAAGAGATAAATATTTTTTGATAAAGGTTTTACAAAGAAATGTCCTTGCTGAGGTAGCATGAGTAGCAATAAACAGTTTATAACATTTTACATATACCATATAACCATTTTTTCTAAAGCCCCTCAATACTCTGAATAGCACTTTTAACAAGTGTTTGTAGTCTCCTTATAGATTCTCATGATGAAAACTGTAATTAGCAGTTTTCATAGCTATGTAGTTGATACCTAGTGTTGATGCTCTGTTTCTTTCTTGCGATTAGGGACTCCAGGAAAGTCTGCATCTGTCCCAGATGAGCTGGCAGCCTATGGCCACTCTAGAACATCCAGCTATGCTAGCCAACATTCAAAAATCTCAGGTACCACACACGCACACACATATAATGCTAGCAAGCAGTTAAAAATCATAGGTAGCACAAACACACACTCTCTCTCACACACACATATACACTTAACCTTTAACATAAATATTTTCTTCTTTCCAATAGGATACAGCACAAATCACTCACGGTCATCCAGTTTAACAGAGCTGAGCCATCGGAGGAATCCCTCAGGAGGTTCGGCCTCCACAGGCATTGGAAGCATTCTAGAACCCAGTGAGCAGCAGGCAGAGAGGGAGAGCAGGTCCACACCCCCAGTCTCTGCCACCTGTCTGCATGTAGCTGAACGCCCCTCCACCCCTGCCAAAGCTCCAAGGTAATACACACACTTATACATGTACACGTGACTCTTCTGTCATGGCTAAGATGTGGGTGTCAGATATTATATCTTTAGCAAGCACAACAAGGAAAAATATATCTACATGTACGTATATATTTTCGTAGTTTTGTCGAACTTAAAATTTGGGACATGTTGGCCACCATTTTGTTTCTATATTGCATTTTTCCATAATTTCCCACAATTTGACCTTTCTGTACTTCCATTAGACACCCAGTAAAGCAGAACTCGATGGAGAATCAGCTGAAGAGAGTTGATGCCACTAGGGTGGATGCTGATGACATCATAGAAAAAATCCTCCAGAGCCAAGATTTCAGCCACAGCTTTCTGGACTCCAGTGCTGAGGGTAGGAACACAGAGGCTCATGGTCCTTAACGTATGGGCTTGTGAAGGTTGTCTCAGTCCTGCATTCCAAATTCACAAAGGCTCGCTAAACTTACATGTGAATGTCGAAGGAACAATTGCATGCTATTAATTAACCATATGCAATAAATGTGGTCAAGGCATGTAGGCACAGACAGAATGTTGCTCCTTTGCTGGCCATGCATAAGCGAGTCTAATGAAAATAAGGTTTTAGCAACAAATTTGGCAAATATATTAATGAGTTGTGAGCTTAACAATGCAAAACGTTTACTAGTCATAGAGTGCATCTGATAGAAATTAATAGAAGAAAATACAGGCCATGTAGCTGGCATTGTAATAAAAAACAAGTAGGTTGAATGTAACAATAAAAGGTTGCTTCTAATTGATATTGGCCAATTAGCCTAGTTGTAAAAACAACCATTACATCATACAAAAACAGACATTACCTACTAACTTGTTAATTTGGGTTAGGGTACGTTTTTAGTATCCATGACGAGTTTAACAGATTAATAAAATCCAAATAATGCGTCAGTATTTTGATGACAATCCGTTGTTTAAATTTACTGTTGTAATCAAAATGATGTCTTTGTTATCCTGCCCTGATACATTTCTTATAAAATCGGATGTTAACTCTCCACTTTCTGCCCTTGCTAATGCGATGCAGTAATTTGATCTCATACCACAATGTTAGTAACTTTGGGTTGTTAAGTCCAGTTGATGAGTTAAAGGATCTTGGAGGTTTGCGGGTTTATCCCGTCAACAATCAGAGAGGTCACGTAACATCACGTAGCGTATGAGATTTCTATGAATCCCACAAGGACAGCATAACCTCGCTGATAGCTCCTTAAGCACGCAGCCATGTTGAAGGGCACTGTCCTTTACCCAGGAGTTCATGTAGAGGATAGGAAGATCTGTTGTTCATTTTCATTAAGTAATGGTGGCTCTCACCAAGTAATGCTTCAGATTTATTTCTTTTCCCAAGATGCTAGATTTATGGTTGCAGTGGTTTCTTGTCTGTTGTCTCCAGAGCGCCCCTATAAAGTGCCCCTGTCAACAGTCATTTGCTTTTAGGTTACCTGGTAGCTACACATGAGGCAATTCACAGCCTGACTGTACACATTGATTGACAGTAT
>OMKK01055927.1:15422-30024 GCA_900302305.1 Polymixia japonica | reverse complement strand
CCAAACATTAAAAAGTTTGTTCAGATTTCTGATATTAAACTTTTGGAGCAGGCCGGGCGGTAGAAACCCATGCAGACCATTTTTCAGCAATATCTTCACACCCAAAGAAATATTTGTGTGCTTTGTCCTTCACGAGCCTTACAGGGAGCGTAATCCACCATTATGCTCTTTGTCCTTCACGAGCCTTACAGGGAACACAGGCCACCATTTATTTAACATGCTTTTTACACCGTCTATGGTCCCTCTAAGGTTGTTTGTGAATTACTTACCTCTTTTTTGTTTTCTTATTTATTTTCATAGCTCTAACCACATTCAACATGTCTGAACTGAACAGAAACAACGTATTTTCTTTGGTTATGCCCGGTACACTGTTGTAGAATAACACAAATTCCCAGAAGAAATCCATTAAAGGCAGAAGCCAGAAACCATAATTTACTTAAAATTACAGACATAACTATAAAACTGGTCTGCATGAGTTTCCTATATTACATCACATAAAAAAACATACTTAATGTTCAGAAATCTAAACTGAAGCTTAAAGACACAGTTTTCCCATAACTTGATTGCTATTTGATACTGATAGAAGTATGGTAAAACTGAGTTGGCATCAAAGATTAAAGTTAACTAAGGTTATAACTTCATTTTAAATAATCTCAGATGTTTGACAATGATCTTTGAAGACAGTTGTTCTGTGTTTGGATTGAAAGCAGTCAACAATGTACAGTGTGTAGTTTATAATAAGTGTTTTGTTTTTTGTTTAATCTGTATTTGTACATAAAGCATTTAATAAAAACATACAGTACAGCACCCTGTGTAAGCCTCTCTAAATAGGTAGACATAAACTGTTATGAACATAAAGGAAGTATAAATTGGTATTTTTCTGCAATTTTTTAACAAAGCTGACTTACTGGTAGAAACCAAGGGATTTCCATGTCTCTAGCATTTAATAACTGCATGATTCATGGTGATGGCTAAAATGTTTTATAAAGATAACCCACCAACTTGATAGTTCCAAACTATCCCAAATTAATCATATGCTAGATCATTTATAATACCGTGAAATTGTACTTGAAGCTTGAACAACTTTCTTATAAGATAATGGAAATAAACTGTCTAGAGACTAATAAATTTCTTTTCTTAATCTATCCTCTTAAGTTTTACACCGTGAAACAGATATTCTGATTGACTTGTTTGCACTAGCATGACTCTGAGAATGATATGGAGTTTAAAGAGGTAAGACGTCCCCATATACTATCATAATATTTTCTTAAATACTAAATCCTTGAAGCTGGCTCATATACAGAGCATAATGCATCGTATGTGGATATTGGTATTCATGCTCTGATAGTATGATACCGCTAAGTGAAAAGAATGCATTTAGCTTGCAGTGTCTGCAACCATCAGTGTCTCTGCTTAACTCTTTTTTCATTTCTGTTATTCAAAAATGAAAAGGCTGTATATGTACTGTAATTGTCCGTGCTTTAAATACCACAACTGAAGGCCATTTAAATCCGTGTATCATTCGATCATTTCATATCCGATTTAGAATCCAAAATCAGAAAACCAGTAACGACCTGTTATTTCATTATTCGTTTATAAATCCAAAATCAGAACGCAAATAACGGGCTGTTTTTTTGTGGTTTTGGTTTTGTTCTGAAGTTAAAAATAGAACATGAGACAGACGTGAGTGTTTTCACGTGTCTGGACAGGCGTGAGTAACGTTAGCTGTCATTCAGTCATTCCATTGTCTGGTAGCTATGGAAGCGCAGTGCTGCCAGGTGTGCATTTATCTGTTGCTGGGGTACCTCGTTAAAACAACATCTTTTCTCATTAAAAGTTGTTAAGATGACATAATTATGTGCTAAAAATGACATCTTTCCAACCAGTCAGTCATAACAGCACCACTTACAGGCAGGGATGACAGCCTGACAGCGGCCCCTGCAGAGCTATGGAGCTCCAGAGCACGGGGAGAGGCATCCCGGGGCGGACACAGGTAGCTCTTGGGGCCAACCTGTCTCCTTCCTTCTGCTCCAGAGTCAAAGTGTCAGCCCACCCCTGGTACAACACTCTCTTTTGCTCAGCCAGTCCCTGTCTTTCTGCCTGCTTGCCTGCCTGGCTCCCTCACAGCCTCTGCCCCAGCCCCAGCTCCATAGCTCTGCAGGGGCCGCGCTGCAGTGCCTGTGTCTGCCCCAGGATGCCTCTCTTGGGCTGCCTGCCTCCAGTTCCCCCTCTCGATGCTCTGGAGGTCCAAAGCTCCACAGTGGCCCGGGCTGCAGCACCCGTGCCCGCCCCGGGATGCCTGTCGGGCTGCCTTCCCTGCCTGTAAATGGTGCTGTCATAACTGACAGCTGGAAAGATGTCATTTTTACCACATAAGATGTCGTTTTAACGAGATACCCCAGCAAAAAAAAAAAAAAAATGGAATGAAAAAGTGGACTGCCTGAATGACTTGGGGCAGCTAACTGTCTGTCCAGGCATGCGAAAAATCAATCACTAATCACTCAATAACTTCATGGTCACAGCAAATTGGAAATGTTAAATGACAAAATCGAAGAAAACAAATATCCCATTTTCTCATGTTCTATTTTTTTATTTTTACACTCACGTTTTCTATTTTTACGAAAAACAGTCCTTATTTGTTTTCTGATTTTGGATTTGTAAACAAATAATGAAATAACAGGTCGTTATTTGTTTTCTGATGTTGGATTCTAAATCTGATATGAAATGATCGAATGATACACGGATACATTTAGCAATTTTAATTCTCTTTTGTGACTAGTACACCTGAAGGCTGACTCTCATTAAGAGTGTAGATCCTGGACTGAAATGAAGACTAAACACTAAGCAGGTAACCCTAATAATAATTTTAATTTGACAATCAAATGATAATTACGTATACTTAAAAAAGTAAACCTGTCCTTTTTAATCCCAAATAAATAAATAACCTGTCCATTTAAAATCCCTTAGTATTTCTAACTAGATACCCCCAAAACAATTCAGCTAAATCTTTTTATAAATGAAATAACACAAGGTTAAATAAATACACTAAAACAATGTCCTGTGACTAATCGTCGGTCATAACTATGAAACAAAAATTGAAACAATACTTTTGGAATTTAAATTTAATGATATTTACAACACCATGAATTGGTTTACTTTTTTCATACAAATGAAATGAAATGATTATCATATGTCTTGCATGCAGGCTTATTTAGTAATTGTCATGCCACAGTCAATTAATTGTACTTCATCATAATTCATGCCAACAAGATATGCCCAATCCTAATTGTCTTTTTCCTTACAGATATAACACATACTGTTGTGTGATCCGGTCAATTTAAAGAGGAGTGTAACAGGTGAGTGGACATATTCTCCAAACAAGTGACACTTAGACTGGGTCTAGAAAGGTCACTTGTATTTTGTCACAAATTAGTATCAGTTTTTAGAAATTTAACCTGTGTTCTTAATATTGTCACACACAAATCACATTTTTATGGCATGGCCAAAGGCACTGAAGCTAATGATTCGTTAGTGAACTGTACACCACATTGTGATCTATGCGGCTGGTGTTCTGCTGTTTTGTCCTACTTTGTCCTACCATAGCACAAAATTCTAGTCAAAATTAGCCTAGCTTATCAGAAAATGCTACCCACATAAAACTATAGGTAGCATACTTTGACGACTACATTAACTTCATTGCTACATTACTTCAGCTATGTAGTTTTACATAAACAATGTCAGATACACCTAGGATAAAAAGATAGGATAACTGCAGTATTAGAGGCTATCAATGATTTATTTATGTTTGGCTCAAATGTGCTTGCTGAGCTTTCTGGTTGATTTCTGGTTGATTTCGTTATGTCACACGTGTCTTTAGTCCCAGCAGCCTGGTTGGGTTATCTGGTAAAAACATGTTGACTGTTTTCTATGGCATTCCATGTACTTTTTACATTGTTCCTCCTTGTTGCTTGGCGATATGAGGCTGGTGCTTGTTTGGAATGACGCTGCACTCTTATAGGCCCATATGGTGATGTGAATGTCTTCCCAGTGTCATTGAAGGCTTTGGTATGAAATATACATTACATGTTTTGAGGGCAACTCCTGGGAAAAGCAAAATCTGGCACCTATGAACTGAATCCCAGTTTTACCTCATTCTGCAACAGAATCTCTAGTGTAGTCGACCACCACAAGTTTTTGTTTTCAGTTTCAGTTTAGCCTCCATTTTCCCCAAACTGTTGGCTCACGCACCACTGACTTGATTGACAGCATTCACCTGAATGTTCATTAGTGCATTGGACTTGCAGGGTGGGCCCAAGCCAGTCCATTGACAGATGCTGCATTACATTCATGTCGGAAAGTTGGGAATTCCTGGTGAGAGGTCGGAATTACAACATCTGTGCGTTCCAATGGTCCAGCTCAATGCCCACAAGAAGCTGATGTTTCATTAGCTAGCTAGTTAGCATATAACGTTAAGAACTGTATGTGCAACTTAACATTTCAAATTTATGTTTAACCAATTACCGTACATTTGAATCAATACTGACAATTGATCTTATATCTATTTTAAAAATTATAAACATTTAAAGTAATGCCAGTATCATGTTGATGTGATATCAGAAAGCTGTACCTTGGCAAAGTTTTGCCTTGAATGGCATTATTCCAAGTAGGAGGTCGGAATTTCGGACTTTCCAACATTAATGGAATGCACCATGAGACTCGAGTAGTTAAGTCTGCTGCCTTTGGGGCTCCACACACACCCTGCTGACGTAGGATTGAATCCCACCAGATCTTTCCCCCTGTTTCCCCTACTCTGCTGCCCTGCCCAACTGTGTGCAATAGATGAAAGCTCAACTCAATTTTTCAATGGCTTTTGCTGGACCCCTTTGCAGTGCACTAAATGTTTGAACAAACAATAATTATTAAGACAAATGTAAAATTAAAGTCAGTGTCTGTGAAACTAAAATATTTATTTTCTATTAGACTTTTGAACTACCAGGCCTAATAACATATTTAACAATATTAACATATTAACAAATATTTAACAATATTTTTACAATGTATTTCACTGAACTGCACAGCAGTAATTGTAGATATGGTTAGGGTTAGTAATATAGCCTTGTTGGCTGGAATATGAAGATGAATTACACACATGAATAGGCTACTCTGGGGAATAGTTATACAGTAGCCATAGGAACTGAGCCCTTCTGCTGAAATGCTCTCAATATTTTGTGACATTTTCAAACTGATGAGGAAACAAACAATAAATCTATATATATATATATATAATGATGTCATTAGAGGTGTGGTCTTGGATGGGAGATACTGTATGTCTCGGTGGCTGCAGGAAGGATGGATTTGGGGACTGATTGCTGAACAAAGGAAGTATAGAGGAAGAAAGACAAGGCAGGGAGCTGGCCTAGATTGTGTAGTAAAAGACCTTAGTTTTTACTGGGAACCCTGATTGTTATCTTGAGTTCCCTACTTTTGAGTTGGCCTTCATTCCCTTTTTGTGAACACTTTGAGTTTTGCAGTTAATTCAATATATTGAGTTTGAGAAACCCTGTTTTCTTCTTCATGACCCACACTACAAAACCCTGTGAACTACACTCCCGACCTCTCATGACATCACCATATATATACAGTATATACAGTATGTATATACTGTGTATATAGATTGATTGACTTTATTCTTTCCATTTTCATCTTATCATATTTATTGTGGTTTATAATCACTCTGCTTCTGTTTTATCACTATGCACAAAAACCTAAACTTAATTATCTTAGATAGATAATTATCTACCCATAATTCTCGCTAACATTTTGCCCATGTAAGGTATGATTCATTACAAAAATATTGTAAACTCTGTAACACTTTACTTGAATATTTGTGTTTATAAAACATTCCTGAACAGGAGTTTTATAACATCTAATACCCATATAATGTGTGACAAAGCTGTGGAGGAGTTAGTGGCATGTAATGGTTGAATTCCAATTATACGGCAAGTCATGCACGGAGCGACCCACAAGCTAGCTGACACTTACAATGTTGAAAGGCAGTACTTTCTCATAGTTGAGTACACGTTTTGGGGCTCCCAGGGTAAAACATGTAGCATGATACAACTGGCCAGATGAAGCGTCTTTCGTTGAACTTTTGAAACAGAGACACTGTGATAGTAAAGATTTGTGTCTTGCACCTGAGCGAGAACCGCTTACTTCTGATCACGATAAAGACATTGCAGTTGTGGTCTCAGCTGGGCTGGTCAAGGGAATGACGCTACCTTCCATGAGTATGTGCAACCCTGCAGCTGCATGGGCTACATGGTGGGGCAGGAACATTCAATTACAATTGAATGTTAATTGTGAATCAATTAAAATTCCAAATTTTCCAAAATGTTTACTGTCTTGTAAGCATTTCAGTCAGCAGTTCCAATTTATTCCACATATACTTTGAGGTGCAGGGCGTGCTCACTAATGCACCGTCACGTGTTCTCGTCTCATCATGTTCACCTGTCAAATTATACAAAAGTCTGTGTATTCATATCGGGGCTTACTTTGCACCTTCTATTGACTGCAATGCAATTCAAAATCCATTTAAAGTGGTATGAAGAATCTCTAATTTGAGCATGCATTCAAAACTCAACATAGCCAAACATGAATGAAGAATAAAGACAATGTGATTAGCTATTGAAAAGTAGCAAAAGTTTCAAATTAGGCAGAAATGGCAAACTGAAGTTATATAATTTCTTCTCCTTAATGATTCTTCTTAATGATTGTGTTTTAGATGCAGTTTTAAAGCCTTGGAAGAATTTCTTGAACTCAATTTTAATTTAGTAAAGTAGAGTAAACTGAAATAACATTTAAAGCACATTCTCTGTTATTTTCTTGCTACAGCACACTTTAACACGTTATCATTCAATGACACGAAAGATACTGTGCACTTTTGCAGTATATCAATATAATTTTAACAATGAAAAGATTCAGAAGATTTTAGTTTTTGGCTGAAACATGACAAGAGTGAAAGAAGGTCAGAGTTTTATAAAGCAAATACTGTCTTGAAACTGTGATATAAACATGCATTATAAACATGCATTATGTGAATTTCCAACTGTTCCCATCTGCTGTTTTTATATCATCATGAGGCGCACAGCGGCGGGCCGATCGCCTGGACATCTGATTGGCTGGTGCCAAAACATTCAGCTTTCCCTATCTTCAGTTGAAGGTGACATTTTAGGTTGAATTGGCGTCCAGCCTGTTATATTGAAAATAATACTTTGAAAGTTGAATAAAACGTAGGCCGATGCACTGCAAGTGCTGTAAAATCCTTAGCCTTCATTTATTTTCCCAGTGTCTCTATTACAGCATCTTCCACTCAACATTTCTGCAGTGGAAATAGGCACGGTCTATTATTCATCACTTTTTCATGTAGGCTGTGGGAGAAAATACAAAACCAATAAATTCTTTTAAACAGAAAGTAATAAAGAAGGGACATAATCAAAGTATTTACATTTATCGATAATGCACTTTTAGAAGTCGCCTGTGTGTCTTCTGTAATGACCATTGAATAACTGAGGATACGTGTTAAAAGCATAAGTGCCTACTGATGCATTGTTTGCTTTGTTAGATATCTTATATATATACTATATATATATAAGGTATGCAATATACCACACAATATAAATTATGTTAGATGGTTGTTGAAGTGGTTTCAAAGTGCTGCTGTACAATTTCTATACAGTCTCAAACTGCGGTGTTGTTAACATCTATGAATGTGTGCCCCTGTTGCCTTTTTGCAAAATACAATTTTCTTGTTGTAATAGCTGCTGCTTGTGTCTCCTCTTCTAGTACTGAACACGCACAAACCAGCTCAAGGGAACGAGGATTGTATTCACCTATCAGAAGTACGGAGGCCCATCATCAATCAGCATGCAGTGCAAATGAGCCCAGTAGGTATCTCAGGTTTTCCTGCAAAGAACATCTGCCTGGATTTTTTTTTTTTCATTATTATAATATAATACTATAATTGGCCATATTTTCATAAATATTGAAAAATGTTTTGTCTCAGGATAGCAATTATGTGCTTTAATGCTTTTTAGCTAGACATCTTTCAGCTGAGAGGTTATGTATAATGCATCTGTCGAGTATAAAGATGTTGAGTGAAGTCATTTCAGATATTGTATCCGTTAAAACGCCCCCTTTGATATTTCACCTGATAAACACCAATAATCCTCAGTATCCTTGACATTAAAAAAAAAAAATACCTGGGCCACTTGATCCTCAGTAAGTTTGTTCTGTTACTAGCTGTCCTGTTTCAATATGTTTTATTGAGCAGAGATATTTACATAAATATACATAGTATTTAGATACTCCACTTCCATATAGAGGAAAAAAAACAGTAATAATAAAAAACAGTACAAAGAAAGAATAAATAAGCAACAATTAAACTAAAAAGTACAAATGGGTCATGATAGGACATTCCTTTATCCATCCTCCCTCCCCAGCCTCCTGTCTGTCCCCGCCCCCTTCAGACTCCCAGTCTACTGTTCTCCCTCCATCCCTGTCAATCTCCCCTCATCTTCCCAATCTCCCTCCCATCATATCCCAACATGGATATTACAACAGCGAATGCTATCATGTACACGTAGTCCGTTATATCGGTCAAATAATGCATGAGAGGTGACCAAACCCTGAGACTTTGTCTGTTAAAACTGTTTACTAGATGTCTACAACTACTTTTCATATTTGTACTTGTGCTGCAAGGGAAGATGTACGCCAGTGCTGTTCACACAGCCCTTTGCCAAAAGCACTCTAAGATCCATTTTCATAACAAGCCTGCCACGATCCTGACTTAAATCCCACGTCCTGCTATGGATGTTGATAAACATTTCTTAAAGTGAACGCCGCTGTTCAAATCCCTCACAAATCGAGATTACAAGAAGGATTTCAGAAAAGAATATCATTACTCGTTCTTTTTTCTACAGTAAGTGGAAGTATTAGAGCGAAAGTGCTAAAAAGCTTTGACGTCTTGTCTGCATTAGTCCAAGGGTATGGGCACGGTGAGGCCCTTTCCATAGACAGTCCTAGCTAGTGGCCTTAGACATTCTGGTCCTTTGCCAAGTTCACCAGCTATGGCAAGTTTATTTTTGCAGTTGCTAATCCTATCATACCTCATAGTACATATAGTACAAAGTACATATGATTTAATTTACAACGTTGTGTGTTAAAACAAAATTTGAATTAATTGCACAGAGAGCTAGAATTGGATTGGGATTGATGGCACCAGTTACATGAAAGCAGGTGAGAAGAAGTTAAAACGTACTAAACTGTTAACCGAACGATCAGAACAAAGTGCGCGCTAATATCCTATTCCCCGCGCAGATAAACGTGCGTCCAACTAGCGCAATAAATCTTTCTCTACTAATGTGGTAGCTTTTTTTTTTTTTTAACAAGTCACGACACTTCTTAATGGAGCAAGAACAAAGAAGAAACATCCATTATGATTAAACTGTGAAGTAGTTCAGCGAAATTGAGAATCAAAACATTTGACAGCCATACAATGACGCCATCTGCCCACGAGTAGAGACCGGTAGAGAGGAAATCGCTCACACACACGCTGTAAATAAAATATGGCTGAATGTCTTTTAGTGCCAATCCAGGCATTGTCCCCCCCACAGTAATGTTGGTGTGATAGCGCTACAACAGTTGGCTCTTTTATTCATTTGAATACCGAAGCTCCGTGTTGAATGCATAAGAGGGTTTGTTGTTTTCCCTGAATGCTATACGTTGTCAGATGCAACTTATTTGATCATTGTAATAAATTCTGTTTTTGTTTTGTTTTGTTTTATTTTTTTATTTCATGGCCCGTACTGGGAAAAAAAAGATATTCGTGTGTATTTGATTTTTGCCGTGGAATTAATTGCTTCCCAATTTAGCAATGAGAAAAGTCACGTAGGCCTACTTGTGAAATGTCAGATGGCGTGAGATGATTATTGACGATTATTACCTGCTGGGTTTCGCTCCTGGTTGTTCTTATAACGAGACAACAACAGCGCTATTTGAAAGTCTGCGGTTGGGGGGAGGAAGTTCCTTCTTCCACCCCCAATTACAGGGACCGCTGTCGCTGACTGTATGTCTCACACTATATCTTCACACAGCAGATTACCTTCAGTCCAGCTGACTTCACCCTTGACGCCAGACCCGTGTTGACAGATAATAACTGGGGGTTTCGTAAAGAGACAGTCGACGGATCCAGGGGAGTTTCTGCGCTGCAGCTCCCCGCCACGTCGCCAGACTCGGGGGCCTCGAAGCCTCGCTGGCTGTGCGGAGCGCCACGCACCAAGGACAGCGGTGTCAATTCTCATACATCCTCAGAATCAATCCAGAAGGATGGGGATACTATCGCATGAAGGACTCTGCCCAGCACACTTATTAGGGGCCATTACAGATATTTTCTGTTGTTTCCGCCATTGTTGTTTACATGTATTTCTCTCTTCCTCCCTTTGTTTGTTGCAGGCATTTGTGTTATGAATGTGACACCATCGGCAAGCCTTACCTCTGATATTACCAACTGAAACTACTGTAATAGAAAGCGTTACGTTGTTGCTGTTTTTGAAGTGTTAAAGTGGTTAAGCCTTCTGGTAAGACAGTGCAACAAAACACCTCTATAACTCACTTTTTGATATTAAAGCGCGTTGGGAACATAATACCGCTTCTGTGTGATTCTTTATCCCAGTGATAAAGCATTTTATTCTAGTTTAGAGCCTAACTGCCCCTGACACTGAAAATGTATGAGAAAGTCATTGCCGTGCAACACTAGATCTCGCCCACACAAGAGTAGCATTGTCATCTGGAGGCAGCTGTCATTACCAACCAGAATGCACTCCCAGCGTCCCAGGCTTGTAAATAAATGGTGCGCTTAGTGCTGCCAACATGAACATGTTAGATCATTAGGCAGTCGGACCTACTGCTGGCACGCAGGCCAGATGTCACATCTTCTACTAGACCAAACCTGTCGCTGCCACCACAACAACACCCCCCCCCCTGCTATCCAGCTCTAACTCTGTGTCTCTGTGTGTTATGCAGAGATTCTGTGTGTTATATGCAGCCACGAACCCGGGCGACGCGCATCTCGGCGTGGACGTGGACGTCTAATTAGAATTTGCTCTTTTCTAAATTTGTTTTACTGCCCCAAAGACTATGAACAATCCACGCAACCGGCAACGCCTTAATTGATAGACAAGGCAACGGATTCCTCATGATCCCGAACTAACCCTTCGCTCAGTTCCACACCAGTTGTAGATGTACATGGTGTAGACGTCCACCATGACGTTCATCCATAATTCAGATTTTTGTTTAATTTATTAACTCAATGATACACGGTGCTGCGCGGAGTCTGTCAGATAGCATAGCATGTATCTTTCTTGATATCGCTTGGTCTAAATATGTGAAACACAAAGCAAGTGGGTCAGGAGCCAGGCAGCTACTCGGAAATGTTCAACAATGCATGGTAATAATTCCAGCACAGCAGTTCCCCAGCCAGAGAAGAGCACCTGAGCAAATTCAGCTCTGTTTAGACAGCTGCTTGATGAGGCAGAAATGGAAATGTGTGCTTATAATCAACCAAGTTAGAAAAAAAAAAAAAAAAGGCCCCCTCACCAATAAAGGGGTTTGTGATGAAACGACGCGCACAGTCAGATTCCTTGACGCGTTTTGACGACATTGACGTCGTTCCACGTCGTGTTTCCGAGCCAGGCGGCGCAATGTGAGGGTGTAAGCAGGTAAACTGTGGTGATGCTGTGCACACGACTATATACCGTCTCTGAATTTAGCTGTCTTCACAAAGCCCTGCCCTCCAGCACATTAGACCTTTTTTTGTTTTTTTTGTTTTTTTTGTTTTACATAGTTGATGAGTGTTGACATGTTGTGCACTCTGCATGTGGATCAAGTAAATATCAAAGCGAACTGGGCCGACCGTTTTTCATGGTTGCCGTGCTTCAAATATTTAGTAAACAAAAGGGCTTTAAGTTACGGTATTGGTTTTCTGGTTTGATCCGTGCCATTTCTGTGTTAAATGTGTTTGTACAGTAAAGCCCACATTTCAGTAACACTTCACATTCATAACAGGCTCATAATAAGTTACATTTATCTATGAACTCGTGAACAAGATACGTTTGTTATTTCACTGATGTTTGAACAGTCTAGTCTCAATTTCAAGAAATGTTTCCCAATGCTAGAAACAAAGGAATCAAGATTATCTTTATAATGAAACTACTGTTATGCTAGTGTTCAACACTACAGTACATACACTAAGCATCTTCTGATTATGAAACCTTGCATGTACAAAGCAAACCACAAAAACCAACAGAAAGCAGGATAAGGTGTACATCTTGTCCTGTGTATTAAAGAATACAGTACGTCTGCCTATTTAGTATACTGCATCTTTGTTATTTTTAGGATAAGAGCTTAGCTGACTTCAAATAAAGAGCATATGCTGTTTACATGTGACAACTCAAAAATAGAATACTTGTATCCTACTAATATATGAATACTAATGTGCATATTCTGTTTTATGATTTAGACGTCTAATGTTAATCCAAACATAAACTATATGGTACTGTAGCCATTCAACTGACGACAATGGTCTTGATTCAACAACTGATACTACTTTTAACGCAAGTTGAGATATTATTTAGATTTTTTTAGTAGTAAGTAATATTACTAAAGAGCACATACATAACAGGCTCATGACGCTTCACGATACATGCGCAGTTTCCAAAAAGCGCAAGAAAGCTGAGTAAGACTCACATGCGTCAAAGAATCAAAAGACTGGGCATAAATCCAGCGTTTTGAATACGCCGATTAAGACCTTACCCCGATTTTGGAAATCAGATAAAGGCGTTCACGTGTTATGGTTATGATCGGCGTATTAGTGTGCATGTAAACGCACTCTTTGTTCTCCCTCTATATTCAATTGAAATACAAGATGTGTAATGACTAAGTGAATATGTATTCACCAGATTTTGTATGCAGATAGGATAGCTGGAGCAAAGAGCTGGAGGAAGCAGTTCTGCTGCCAATACATTTGCATAGCAATTGCCCTCTGCAACCTTGTTTTTCCTATTGGAAGATATGTTTTGGAAGAATTGCCTTAGATGTAAGCTATCAAGTGAACACTTTTTTTTGTCTCTGCGTATGGTACCTTTATTTTGAAATCCATTTGCATTGTTGAGATGAAATCCATTTTGAAATGTTACACGAATTAAGAATGTTACAAATTGTATATGTAAACCCCTTACAAAGAATTTACTACTGTAAAAATATGTTCATTACAGTATATATAGTCAGTTAATTGAACACGACACTCATGACAGTGATAATGTTGATGGATTTGTTTTTATTTCACATTATTTCAACATAATCAGCATCATTCATCAAAACGGCTCCTGTTGTGTATTCAAATGGCTGTTCCCCCTCAGCTCTTGGAGCAGTACACAGCAGGGCCAAAAAAGCACTACTTAAAACCAGTTGGACAGGTAGGGATATAATGATAACGAAAATACACTCAGAAAGTCAGGTGCCTCCAGCACATTTCAGCCATGGAAATGTGTGCAATAAACAACATCCTGTGGACAAAAGTCTGTGTAGCTAATTATAGCTAAGCCGCATGTCTGTTTATTTAATGCCCTCATGTAATAAAGGCTATTTTTATAGTGGCGGGGGGGGATCTCCATGACTATTGTGTGTTGGATGTAGCAAATAGCAGATTAAAATGTTGAAGGAAATGACATTACCCAGTATTTTGTCATATGTTTGCATTCTAGAGTCTTTCTTGCTTGTTTGTTGGCTGTATCATGTATCGATATGGAACACACTAGAAAGGCGTTCTTAGACACTTTGCTGAGATAATGAAGTCGTTCAGGCAGGATTTCAAGTGCATATTAGAGCAACAAAACTACAGTTCCTCCAGTATGTCAAGTAATATGCCACCTATAGTCTATATGCTGACCACATACTGTACAATGAAGAAACTGGTGATGTTTAGCATATAATAAGAAACCTATCAGAGGAAAATTCAAAAATACCTGCAGTTTCATACATTCTTAACCACAAGAGATGAACCATAAGATATAAGAGAACGCTACAAGCTTTTGGCCTGAAACTATACAATTGTGATTGTAAATTCATTTATATTTTCAAATTGTTATTTTGCCTTTTGGTTTTTTTCTCTATTTATGTTCGTTGTTGTTCTATAAAGCACTTAAATAAATGTTTTGATAGAACAATTTTCTAAAAATGTGACTTGTAACTGACACATGGAAGCAACCTGCCTGGAAAAACTGTGACTCGAGCTTCACTATAATCCTCACCAGTTAGTATGAAGCCTCCCACGTTCTGTATGATGTTAGCTTCTTGTGCGCTACTGTCTGTTCTGTTGTATGTGCAGTATGACTTACGGTGTTCAGTGTCATGTCGTATAAATATGTGTCTGACAGGCAAAACCGTGATGTCGCTGACAAGATTTTAGAGAATTTCACCACAAAGCAGTTTTGTTCTTCTTCTATTGTATTTTATTATATTGTGTGTGTGTGTGTGTTGGGGGGGGGGG
>OMKK01055927.1:0-13281 GCA_900302305.1 Polymixia japonica | reverse complement strand
GAGAGCTTTCCCCGCCACAAAATGTCAGCCGCGTTCCATGTCTTCATATGGATACAAACGGGGATTGCATAGAACATCAGAGTATCTTCTTTCATGTCCGGCGAGTGAGCACCACGGTTGAGGAAACACTACAGTAACTTTTTTTTTTTTTATCGGGCTAAAACTTTACGTTACGCACTCTTTTACTGTCTCAACATCAAGAACAAACGTTAAAAAAAAAAAAAAAATTATATCTATCAATGTCAAAAGAGCAATCTGGGGGATTGCTTTGAGCTCTGGCTCACCGATCTCTCAATGTCAAAGGGGAAATCCAAGGGATTGGTATTAACTGTGTTTCTTCGCAATCGCATCTTTGGGATTCTTATCTCCCCTCTGTTCAGAGTACAAACTCTGTCAGCTTGCGGAGCATCAGCGAGCTCCAGCGTTGTGTCTGCCCACATCCCCTGAAAAACAGGCAGGCGCTCAGATGGTTGATTGTCAGTGCTATTATGTCCTACTAACATCCTACACTCCCAGCTTCCACTGTTCACTCCATTAACGGAGGGGGGAGGGCAGGGGGGTTTGGTTTCCATTTCCTCTTTGATGTGTCACACTCCGCTGCAGATTTGTTTTTAATATGTGTGACAGGATCCACTTAACTGCTAGCTAGAGGAAGTAAGGAGACTTTTTTTTCTGTAGAGCAAGAAAGGTCACTCAATCACAATGCGCCTTCCAGCTGGTGTTTCAGAGTTTCTCTGAAAAAAAAAAACTGGGATTGGCTTAAAGATGAATCATCATCAGAGATGGGATAATTAATCTGTGTGTCACCAACCACTGAAAATCCTAAATATACAAGACCAAGACCCATCACAGGCTACTCTACCAATATTTTCTGTTTTTGTTTGATATTATGATTATAAGATACAGTGGTTTAAATGGAAATGAACTGTCTATGTTTATGGTGAATATTTTATTATTTTTCTTTATCTTTTTTTGGGCTATGGTTACACTTGTCATATGAATGCAACTTTTATCATCACATTAAGTGACAGGTCTAGATACAGAAAAATCAGCTTTTGCTCTCAGATCTTTAAAACCAAATATGAAACAGGAGATGCACAACAGTGTTCTTCAGACCAAGTGTGGACATACAGCGCAGCAACGTGATCTCATATAAATCTGACTTTTAGAAACAGATCTTAAAAATCACATAAAATGACAAATGCAACCACAACCCTTCGTATATAGAGTGAAGATACCAAGTTCTCAAGGAATAAAATGGTTTTTTTTGTCTTCAGTCAGTCAAATATGACTATGAGTAGATCTGGCACATGGAAGGTCACTGTTTCAGCAAACACTTTAATTCAAAATGTTTGCATGTGTGCTGCAGTGATTAAAACTTGTTTACCATAGCAAATACTTCCAGACGGCAGACAGTAGCGGGGATGTTTTTTTTTTTATTAAGCTAACATTTCCCTCTCAGAGGTTGTGTCAAACATGAAGTCTGATAGCATGAGACAGCATGGCTGCAGGTGAAGCTTACAGAGCGTGTGGAATTTGTGAGTGAAGCTAATCACATGAACAGTGGCTCACACGTCTGTCAGGTCAATGAGACAAAAGCCCAGAGCAATCATTTTGAGTTTACATGTAGCCTTGTGAAGTTTGTTTTCTCTTTTTTTTTTCACAATCAACCAGGTTGTCTGCATATTTCATGGCAAATTATGTCTAAGGAGCGAGAACAATGAAGCTAAATGCATTGTTTGATAATGTGGACAGTTTTCCTTACTAACATACTCTGCATATTACTCTTCTTTGCGTCATAGTAAGAAGTTACTCTTTTTCACATTAACTGGACAAAATGCTGATAGGAGTGTAACTGATACCACTGTGTCACATGCATCTGGTATTACAATCAATAGAAAATGTCATCAAAAGACCAGTAATGGACACTCACGTATTCCTACTTTTAAAATTATGGAATAATGTGTATGAATTCATTTAGAGAGAGGATCATCCTCTTGTCCTTCGGCAAGGACAAACAGGCTCAGTCACGGCCAGTGAAACATTACCTAGAGGCTAAAGCTTCTCTGACACCACCTTTCTGAGGCGATGGACTGTCCAATTGGATAAATCAATTGATGTACTTTAAGGCACTCGTCATTTGATACATCTAATATAAATGACCAGTTGGTTTGTTTTTTAAAAGAACGGGTAACGTTTAATAATATACAAACATTCATCATCCATTGGCCATTCTAACGCAGTCATGGCAACAGAGTCATCCATTGGCCATTCTAACGCAGTCATGGCAACAGAGTCATCCGTTGGCCAACCAGAGGTGAAAGCTCAGTGTTGTGAATACAACCATCTCACCCCCTACA
The DNA here is from genome assembly GCA_900302305.1 of Polymixia japonica. NCBI lineage: Eukaryota > Metazoa > Chordata > Actinopteri > Polymixiiformes > Polymixiidae > Polymixia > Polymixia japonica. Next base: position 10,921 of record OMKK01055927.1, on the reverse strand, counting down.
ATTTGTAGCTTCAGGTTTTGTTAACAAAGGAGTTGTTACATGTACCAGAATGTGAAGCTTTCACCGAAAACAAGGGAGAATGAAGCCAAATGACGAATAAGGTACTTACTCTCGTAAGCACAGTTTTTAGAAATAAAATGTAGGCTACTTTAAATTCCAGCATGGGACTCTCTAGTTACTAAGATATTTATGATGCTCTTAGTTTCAGTTGTGCAAGAAAAAAAGCCTTCTTGAAGTACAATTCATTTAAATGTCAGGGTTTTCTTTGCCCCTCTGCTATTAAAAGTAATGCAGAATAGGTGTCGTGCTCTAGGGAAAATTAAATTGCTAAGAAGTAACGTTACTCATTGTATGTGACACAACAGGAATATTTTAATAATATTGTACCACAGGGTCAGTGGAAAGTGCTGCCACTTGAGCAACTCATTTGTTTTGTTCATTTTTGCCCTATTCAGAGCTTCTTCACTTAATTTTTTGTTTGTTTCAAGGAACAAAGATAAAACATTTCTCCACAGCCAGAATATTGCACCCTTTCTCCTGAAAGTAATACTGATAATACTGAAAAACAATCTCTCTCATATTTATATATATATATATATATATATATACACTATATATATACTGTATATAAAAAGCACTCTCCAAAGGTTAAGCCCACCCCATGTTACCCATGACAGCTGTTTCAAATCTTCATTGGGATTAGCTGACTGGGTTGTACAGATGCCGTGTGGTAGTTAATTTTGTAGTTAAGATAATTTATCGTCCAGGAGGGTTTGCATCATATTACATCTGCTGAAACGTTTTTATTACCCTAAAACAAACACATTTTTCTCTTTTAATTTTGGCAGCTATTTGTATGTAATGGGGGCGGAGTCGGGGAGCGCCTGCAGTAGTGCTGATCTGAGTGGAATCCCTCGAGTGACCAAAATAATCTGCTTTAGTAAGACTGCTCTAACATTACTACAGAACATTTGAGATGAGAACTGAGATGAGGGAAACGAGACACTTATCAAGTAAACTGTGCCCATTTTAGAACTCAAGGGAGCAAGTTATTAGCCAGATGTATTATGGGATGTTATCTAATCCCTTAATACATACAAAATAGAATACAAATCCCCAACATCCCTGCATTAACTAAAGTTACATATTGTACTGGCATATACAGTATATATTAAATTAAATTGCTGCACATTACATCTATCCTTCAGGAGAAATGATCTAAGTATAAGAGTAATAATTAAATATAAACCCACTGTGTGATTGAAACAAAGTAACACACCAATAAGTTCCTCTTGACCTCTGCATGTAAATTGCATTTTGGGGCCACATGACAAACTTCAGATCTTGCAAAAGCCAGCGGGTAAACCCAATCACACACAAACACCCCACACACACACACACACACACCACTATCACAGCCTACTGGGCCACTAGTAGCACTATTGCGTATTCTTATGGCTATATAATCTTAAATAAAGACTCAAAGAATCATGGAATGGAAACTTCACTGCTGAATATGATTTGCACGTCAAATGTGTTCTTAGTACAGTTCAGGGGTTCATAGTTTATCATATACTTAGATTACCTCTTATGAAATGGATATAAAAATGAAATGATAGGCAAACGCCTCTGTTAGTAGAATTAATCAGAAATGCAAATTAAACAGAACTGTCATTTTCAACCCGAAATCCCGTCCATCCTTTTGAAACTCAACACACGTCTGAGGCGTACCAGGATTCAATCCATTGGCAGGACCAATTAATACCATATCATGGTCCTGTTGGTTAAGTAAACGTAGCTGACACTATGTGAACAATTGGAATTGAAATTCACAGTTGCATACTATTCATTTTATTTGTTAATGGGATCTCATTGGGCTGGAGAATCCTCCTCTGTCATGATAACAGCGTGCCATTGCACACCAGATATGGTGGAAAAAGACCTGGATTCGTCTCTTAACTAGTACTTAAATAGTTGTCTTTACTAGAATTTATGTATCTTTTCTGTTTCAAAATATAATTGATCATTTGTTTGTATGGACGTGTATAACCTGTATAATAAATCACCAACAATCGCGTTGGCACTAACGTCTTTATAGGTGTGGAGACTAGAGGATCCATAGGTGCAGAGATGGTCTGCTGATGATCTGCTGTGACACCAGGCTAGTTGACAACCTCTCTGGCCATCTGACGCTATATACTGTAGCTGTGAAATCCTTTTTCATCTCTCACCTTGTGGTGTCAGGAGGGATCCGATGGAATGGTGAGCGCTGGCACCTGTTTCTGCTTTGACGCCCTGTGAAGTGGCGAGCTCCTAGGCCTTCGTCTCTGCACCGGCTCTGGAAGACGTGGGGTTCTTCTTCGCGGTCCCGTATGTGACGCCCGCGTGAGAGAGTCCACGGGAGCAGGACTTATAAGTTTTTCAATGTTTTTCCTGAATTGCTGTTGTGGACAAAAAAAAAATCACAGTTGTGGTGACTACAGCCCCTAGAGGAGCAGAGCTGGGAAGCCATACCGACGTTTTATATTCTGCTTTGACTTCTTAAAAGCAATCTATGTGTCCAATTTACTGGATTACGCAGGTGTGGAATTGTCTGTGACATGCCTAGAAAGGGTGACAAGAGTATCTATAGGAGCAGAGCTCGGAGGTTTCGCAGCGGTTTCCTTGATTGCTAGGGCAGTATTTGTGTATACAAAGGTGTACAAAAGCTTCCTGGCCAACCACTCTGGAGACCATCTCATACAGCGTAGCTACCTGAATGTAAACCTGTTTTATTTTCACAGATGTGGCAGCACGAGGATCCTCGGCTGCTCGGCTGGCAACGTTGGTTACGGTTGTGGCGGTCAACTCACTCAAAACAACTTTAGAAAATGCTGACTCCTACGTAACTAAATGTGTGTGGCAGGAGAATTTACGCAGGGAGGTTGGTCGATTGCTGAGGCGGCTAGCAGTTTTGTTGAAGGAAAACTCTAAGGTCGAGTCGTTCACATTAGCCCTTGATTGTGTAGTCAACCAGATGAATTGACAGAGGTCGGGTGTCACACAATTGCTTGTTGGTTATCTGCAGCAGCCTGATTTGCAGTCACCTCTGAGGTCAGTTTAGTTGCATCAATTTTGGGAGGTATGACTTATGAAAAGCTTTGCTGTTGTAGATGCGGTAGAGCGATTTGATGAGGGATATCTCTTTGTGAAATCTGTATCCAGCTCACTCAAACTAGCTTTGGCAGCTGTGGATGTAATTCCCTTTCCTTTATAGGAGAATCACTGACTTAAGATTTTGACTGTCCTTTCCTTTCTGTACCTTTCCGTAATTATATTTTTTACATGTACCTCCTTTATCTGTTTAGATGCTTTTCCAGAATATATCCAGGCATTTCTGTGGCTATCGTCACAATAAGAATCCAAATGCAAACAACAGCCAAAGTTTTCCTAGAACTTTTGTTCCTTGGGATAACTGAAAGTTCCTTTAACATGCCTTCAACAACCCGACACACCTCTGTCACAAGACAGGGTGTCGGCCATTTTGTCCTGTGCAGTGATATTAGCCTAGGGGAGGCTCAGCAGGGTCACAGCTTCTGCATCAAAGGTCTGACCTTGGTTTCCTTTGCCCCTCTATTAAAGGTGGATGTAATGAGATGCCAGAGGACATCATTAAGTATCACTTATACATGATACAGGCCTTACCGACTCTCTGCTGCCTTGGACTGCAAACTGTGGTTGTCTTTACCTCTAAATAAACGATTAAGTTATACAACCATTAACCTCTTGTTAACGTATATGTTATGTATAAGTTTGTTTTCCTAAGTTTGCATACTATCTCAAGTGGATGGAAGCTTTGTGACAGTTTCATGTTTGCCATTCCAGCGCACCTACATGTGAAAATGAAATGTGTGCTTGTGTTAGAGTGGGCCTATAGAACCTGCTCTTTCTTCCTACTATATCTTACTAGTTTTTTTTCTTACCAATTGACAGTCTGTCTCTGCCTTAAGCTATCTTCCCAGTGCTTTGATTTTTTGATGAAGGTCACCCTTTAGAGCAAGGAATTTCTCTACACGTTTCTGCAGAGAGGGACATTTGGTTACAACCTTAGCGAAGGCAATGTCATGTTTATTCGGCAATAGTGAATTCTGTTATCATGCCGTTTTCCTTCAAATCCAAAAGCTACCATTAGCCATTAGGTTAAATGTTAAGAACTAGCTGTTTGTTATGTTTGTTATTGATTGCAAAAAGTTCAAATGCCATTCGCGCTTTGTAAGTTAAAGCAAATAAATGATTTGTTCTCAGTAAAACAGAAGTAAAGCATTTTGACAAACATTGTGATTATGTAGGAGGTATACCAGAAACTCTTGTCCCACAAAGCTTGTAGTATTATTGTAGCATTATTGGCTTGATGTAATTTTTGTTTTTTGTGCAAGTAATGGAGAGATAATCTCTTGTCTCATACATCTTACTCACCCAGTTAACAAAACACAAATCTGGGGTTGCAGAAAATGCTGAAAGATCTGTTAAGACATTACAGTCATTCAACATAAAATAGAAAAGAATACTGCAAAAAAGAAAAGTAGTTTCTTTTTCCATTTTTAATACACTGGCAGAAATGAGTAGCCTTTTATTTTTATATTGTTTTTGGATTCTGGTTTCTATAAACAAATGAAAGTTTAAAAAAAGTCAGATTAAATGGGTTTCCATTTTGAGACCCAATGCAATAAAAAACAGAAAATATGTATTTTCTGTAACTGTGTATTATGAAACTAAATGGTTTGTTCAGTTTTGTTTGCAAGCATGAGGGAATAACGGGCTTGTATTTTAAATATACAGTATTATCCAAACCCACAATAGTAAATACTTTTATTGTATACTTGGGATACATTGATTTTGTACCAGTCACCAGTCAGCAGAGGCAAATTCACTTAGTTTACAATAGTAGCACCCTTTAATTCTATAGAGCTAGCAGTGCAACTCTTTGCTATATTATACCTGATGATTTGTTTTGACACTTTTATTTTACAGCACTATACTTTCAGAAAATGCCTATAAAAATAAATTCATTACCACTTCTCTATAGGTATAAATGAAATGGCATTGACAATATGTTAAGTTGGTAACTAAGTACAGCTACACGGCACATTCATGAATATGATTTAATCCTTGCATCAGCATTCACGACGAGTTTATTAAATAAATGTTACTATTATGCCTTGAATTGAATTTCCATCCCCCTTACAGATAGTTCCATTCCCAAAAGACCTTCAGTCTACGTCATCAGTATGGGAACAAATCATACAATCAAGGCAGTGGATAATCATTGAAAATCCATGGTGAATTGATGAACTCTGTCCTAGTAAATTGCCTGCTCATGGCCTGAGAAGAAAGTGCCAGCTTTGTCCAATGTTGTCATGCTCCACCAAATATTAAACATCAAGGGTCTCTTGCCGACAGTTGGCTGGCTTTGCGCTGTTATACAGTTGCTTTTAACTGTTATAATATTGCACACAACCCCTCTCTCGAGCATCATGCCTGGATTCTAAATACTAATTTAATTCCAGCTGTGTGTCCTGGTGCATGCCAAGTGTTTATGTTCCAGTATTAAATGTGACAGTGATGAACTGAAGGCTGACTGTGTCAAGAATACCTGAAACTAGGAAGCCTGCAGTCAGCCTCTGTAAATGCGATGCTTTTTTTAGGGTTATAGTAAGCAATAGTTGATAATGCCAGCTACATAAAATTCATTAAATGTAACATTAGGGAAACGGTAAACTTTTGTTTCTACAAATGAACTGGGGTGAAAAAAAAGTCTTATCTTATCTTACTTTCTTAAAAGTAATATGTAAACTTTCTTAGATCATAACGTTGCAAAACATGATATAATAATAATGTACAGTACATAGAAATGGAGACCTTCACTCAATCAGTCTGTCGATGGCACCATTACTTATCTTTAGCCTTTAGGAAACAAGACTAGGTCAAAACCTAGTCTATGGCTGGACTGTGGCCAAAAGCCTCGTCTAGAGGTCTTTTAACCTATGCCGCTTTCACGTGCATGTCGGATTGATCGGATTATATTTTTCTCTGAGAGTGGAAGTGATCACGCGACTTGCGTGCATTCACATGGTTTTCGGTCGGAACTCGGAAAGAAGCCCAATGTCGTCATTAGCCTGATAAGCCTGCTTTAGCTAACACGTTTGGGCAATTTCACTGGTTTACGAAGCCCGCCACAGCAGAAAGCAGAACGTTACGGTACTAAATCTCAAATAATAACTCTACGTTTTAATGTTGTGGTAGCTCTCCTAAGGTATTATCAAATAAAATGTCTTACTTTTAACAAAATGCTCCAAACGTTCATTGTTGTGTTTGGCTATGTTGAAAAAGACAATGACTTCAGAACTGGGCCAACTCCTAGAATTCCGATTTACCCGACTTGATTATCTGACTTTGTAGGGTGTTCACATCTAACATATGTTGTGATTTTCTGTTTATACCTTTCTCTCTAATATCGTTTAAATATCCTGGCCTCCATTTGAATTTCGCACGTCATCGGAATCGCAACTGCAAAACGATGAATGATGGAATTTCATCACTTAGTGAGTCAGTCAGTCAGTCAGTCAGTGACAGACATTCACATTTATAGGGCTGGTCCAGCTGTTGCAGTCCAGCCAAAAACATTTACATTCACAATGCAGGTTTGGAGATTAAAAGCAATAATGATGCCAATGCCATGGACACCATCAATTAAAAGTAACTTATTAGCCAATAGTAGAACAGGTATGTGATTTTGGGAAACCAGCATTTTTCAGAAATGATTAAGACAAGTGAACTTTGAATGAATTGCATCAGGCATCATGAGGCAGTAGTCCAAGGCAGTATAAATGTGAAAATTGTTGACTTGTATCCATTCTCCTGCCAACCATCATTCATCCTCCTGCCAGGAAATACAATGATGTTGTTTCTCAGACAGCTGGGTAATTTTCTAGTCATGGCCCAATGGCCAAATCCTTGCCAGTACACTTTTTACTGAGACTGGATATAATTTATCTCTGTTTAAACCAGGATGGTGACAGAAAAAACAAACTACTGTACCAGAATACTGTTAGCACACAGGTAAAATGTAAAGACGAATTATCGGATGAATGTGAGTTTTAAGAAAGTCTTATCAGAAGTGAACAGAACTTCATGTTATGAATGTGTAGAATAGAATTTAATAAATCAGTAACAAAAAGATCATTGATATGCGACTTTAATGGGTTGATTACAAGACCTTTTTTCTTTAAAAGACTGAAGCAACATGCATATTGACAAAGATTATAAACACAGTCAAGTCAAATTACAGAATCAAGATTCAAATCCACTGTATGACTATGGGTGATGGATAATCACTTCTATTTATATATATATATAAAAAAAAAAATGTTATCAGGAATCCTGGAAGAAAGCGTCCAGTTCCTCAGTCATTTCTACCAAATCCTGGGAGGGGTTCGCCGATGTCTCGCGGGACGATGTGGACGTCTTGGCGGCAGACGTTTCCTGCCCCTTCTGCGGGACGTCCACCTCGCGCTTCATCTCCTTGCCTCCGCCTAAGAGTTTCTGGCTCTCCATGAAGTACTGGTTCGGGTGATTGAGAGAGAAGCCGGCATCTTCAATCTGTTTACGACAAATTCAAAACACAGGGAGAGGAAGTTCAGGGGAAGGCGACATGAACAAAAGTAAAGACTACAACTGGATGGGTTGCGGTGACAAGATGGACGGTTTTTCTTTGGGGTTTTTATTTTGGCGACAGCCAAATACTTCAATACTTCTTCAAAAGACATCTACCTTTGAAGTATACTGAAGTGCGCAATTGCGCTGAGATCTGACTATTATTGCCCAATACAGATGAAAGCAGGCTGCTAGTTCTGTGCAAGATGTATTGTGACCATTGTGTCTGTGTATCCATCTACCAATATATCATTGTAACCATTCCAAGATAAAGCCAGGAAACAAAAAAAAAAAGAACCCTCATTCAGGCTGTGGGACAAAAATAAAATCCTTGACATTGACGTAGAAGGGCTTAGGGGTTGGTGGGGACGCGGGATGTCGCAGTCCACTGACTGCCCTTTTTGTCTGGATTAGTACATGTTCCACTTGGAATGATTGCTAAAGTTGAAAATGGACCTTACTTGAAACCTATTTTATACTAAAATGATTACTGCCTTAGCAAGTGCTTCACAGGTACATATTTGTCTATTCGCCATTATGTCAGGTATTCAGGTAAGATTTTACTTCATCAGTCACATTTTTCCATTTGAGCCACGGTAAAAAGAAGTATTGTAATGAAAGAAAATATCCAATTACAATTATGGAAAAGATAACCATTTGTAAAAAGCTATGAATTAATTATTAGATAAGAGTAGTTCACATTTCAAAAAGCTCCCTCCATGACATTTCCCCCCATTCTCAATAGCTTTTTAGATAGTTATTGTGGTATTTAATCAAAACGTTTTGAATGTAAATACATATGTGACAATGCTGACTTTCAGCGTCAGCGTACAATAAGGTAGGTTAAAGTATCACAGTATTAAGATGAATTGAATTTGACAATAAACATCACAAGATTTTTGACTGGTTACTGTAGCTAGTCATCCACCAGAGAAACATTCCAGCTATACACAAACAAAATCTGTCCACTGAATATATACAGGCAAAATATATTACATATAGGTTAAAAGCTGTATCATTTGATGACCTGTGGGTCTAACTGTATGTATAATGGCATGATTCAATGACTTATATGTATATCCAATCTACAGTACATATATGGATCTTTTATGTATTCTATTAGATTATTTCAAATAAAGGGCACCTTTTAGGTATAATAGTGCATTAACCAAATGACATTTAGGTTATGACTACACATGTACTGTTTTAGCATCTCACAACAGTGAATGGTCTACATTACTGGGTACGCTGTCCTGTGTTGTGATGCTTCAATATTATGGTGTGACAAGCATTTCTAAACTCTTCGTCAGGCTGATAAAGAAATACTGCATTTCAAAAGACCACTGTCAATCAGGGCTATCAAATCTGAAATCGAAACTATCACAAATAAAATGTATTGCAATTTCTTCTTAATAATTGAACTGCCATCAGGATAATATCAACGATATTAACTAGCTCAAAGTAATATTTCCACTTGAGTGATTGTGAAATGTTTGAAGGGTTTACCTCAAACGTCCACATCGCAGACAGCTTCCTTTGCAGATTTCAAATTAAACTGTCACATCTTAGGTACTATACACTAAGGTGGTATATGGGCAAAATTCTTATCCTGGTGCTGTCACTTCAACTCCTCTCAAAGTGGAGGAAAGCCCACAGCATGTGTTAAATGTCTAACCTTCACTAATCTTATTAGACTTTCTCACAGAAAAATATTTAACCAATATTGCCTTGTGGGCTTTAGGAGAATGATCAACACACATACAGTAAGTCACATGCATCTGTAGTAATAAACATATGTTTTGTTTATACTGTACCTTGTTATTTATTTGTTACCTTTTCTCTAAGGGACAATGATTGATGGCCTGTTTGTGAGTTTGACTGTAAAGGGGCAATGACTAACGGATACAAACTAAAAAGGCATTAGATGAAACAACCAAATACATCTAAATGCTACAGTAAACTTCTTAAAAACTTAAGTGGCTATGACGGACAGCTAACGACGGATGGAATGACAGGTCTGGGTCTTTCCGGGGCCTTTCACGCTTGAGTTGCAAGGTCAACTCCTGACTGACACAGGTAGCCCCAATTACTTCCATCCCAAATGAAAGATGTCCTTACATTGTGTGTCAACTCAAAGTACTTCTGGCAAGCCAGCTGATAGTGCATTCCCTTCACCAAGTCCAGAATCTGTGGGTAAAAAGAGAAAGAGAGAAATAGGGTTAGCACATTGGTAACAAAACATGACTGTTACATAGAAATGACTTTACATAGACCAGAGAATCTGGCCGGCAGTCAAGCAGTTTCCAAAACCTTCTTGAAACGGATGCATCGTTTATGTTAAAAACCCTTTTGTCTTGTGTTGCTAACGAATGGCATGACATTAGCGCAGTACATCAATACACAAGACTGGATATTATAGGGAGTAATATGTAATACGTGTCATGGCTTTACCGTTCGTTTAAGGGAAAAAAACGTTGTGTACAATGTAAATTAGTTTCACCTACAAACAAAAATTTAAAGAAATTCATACAAAATCTGGAATCATTACTGGGCTTTATATTTTACACTGTATATATATATACACACAGTAATATATATTAGAGTTGTCAAAGTTATGCGATTATCGTGTTAATAAAAAGTAATGCCGTTAATTATGATGAAGTCAGCACACGTGAACAAAGACGTTGAAGACGTTAAGTGCGAATTCAAAAAGTTGCCTGACACGGCTCTTTGAACAAAACCCCAAGTTATAGGGTAACGGATGTATTATCTAAATCGAAAGCCAATAATTGCAGTCTAGTTAATATCGTGGAAAACCAGGGATATAATTCGAATTACATCCGGCGACCTCTCTCTCACTCACACACTCTGCAAAGATTAATGTCCCTCAACCTGCCCATTTTCATTTTTCTAATTTTGTTATTGTTCCTATTAAGTAGAATTGCTTATCAGATCATATGTTGATATAGGTTTTGGTCATATTTCTGACAATTGTGATGGCCTTGATTGAAATTTGAATTTGTCCCAATTTTCATTGCAGTTTATGAGCGTTACAATTGAAAATTCTTTGTTTTTTTCTACATTCAAAGTTTAAATATCCTTGATTTTAAATGTGATTGAAAAAATGTGATTAAAATCACAATTAATCACAGCAATTCATGCAATTAATTAGTAAATGTTTTAATTGTTTGACAGCCCTAATTATATATACATATATATATACACAGAG
>OMKK01055923.1:1566-11681 GCA_900302305.1 Polymixia japonica | reverse complement strand
CCCTCAGAGGCATGGGGCGGCTATGGGGGACTCTTATGGGGCAATTCCAGACATCTTGCTGGTGTTAAGAGTATCTTTACTGCAGGGGGTTCAACTGGGCCCTCTGCCAACCTGCCTGGCACTATAGCATCTTCACTGTATCTGTTGGCTCTTTTGGCTCTATCTCACGCTCTCTTGTCCTGTCTTTGCTCCCAGGACACCGTCATAGACCATAAAGTTCCTACTACTGTACTCTAGCTCGAGGAACAAACTGCTGGCAGAATTTTAGCATAGCAGCAAATGATGGAAAATTAAAACAAGGATGGACAAAACGGTGGAAAGACTGAGGAAAAGTGTCCGCACCAAGCCAACATGTCTGTCACGGTAGTATCTCTTTACCTTGGCATATCTTTCAGCTGGCCTCGTTTCAACAAAGCTCTGTTGGCCATCTTTGATGTCCCTCTAAATTAAAAAGCAAATACATCAGATATGGGATTTCTTCATCTTTAAAACATGTGTAAAAGCCAGGCCAGTTTGCGAGGCTTCTTTCCAGTAATGCCGTTGTTTTTCTAGGACTCTGGAGAGAAAGCAAGATATGTTTTTTCTCCATCTTCAATAAAACAAAAGGATAGATGGTAAACAGGCCAGAAGAGAAAGTGCTGAGCGATACTGACACAGAGGTAAACAAGAAGAGAGAGGGGGGTGAGAGAGAGAGAGAGAGAGAGAGAGAGAGAGAGAGAGAGAGAGAGAGAGAGAGAGAGAGAGATGGTGGAGAACGTGTGATTGAGGAGGAGGCTTGATGGCCCAGCGTGCAGCAGGGATGATGAGTGCCATTGGTGGTGACCTATCTGTTTAAATCCAGCTCTGATCAACAGGCAAATGAAAATCAGATGTGAACGTGAGAGGGAGAAAGAGAGAGAGAGAGAGACATAGAGAGAGAAGAAGGGTGGGGAGGACACCGCTGAGGAGTCTAGGACGAAGGGAGGAAGGAGAGGAGGAAGAGCGGGGTCCAAGCGGGGAGGATGCTACAACAGAAGAATGGTCTTTGTGTGGATCCAGGCCTCACGGATTTGGGAAGGCAGGCCAGCGAGACTGTCCTGAGGTGATGGTCAGCCAATTGATCATGCACACAGATGGTGGTAGCATCTCCTCTCCCCATATGGCTCCAGTTATCTTCTGTCCTCAAGGAAGAGCTTGTCTCATTGATGTGGACACCTTAAGGCCTCAGTCGTTCTGTCTCAGGTTGGAACGGATTCCACTGATTCCCTGTATTCCACACCTGTGTTCACTAGTTACAGACCTTAAAGGGGCGTTGGTGGTATGGGGGACAAGCGTACTGGCTGTGTATTTCATGTCTTTTGGGGAAGTTAATCACACTATACTATAGCTGCCAGAAGTCAATTGTTGTGTGCCAGAGCAACATCTTGGAATGGTTTACTAAAATACTAAAAAGGACCAAACTAATGTACTAAAACATGAATGTCACACAGCAATGAAGAGATAACAGACACAAAGTTAACATGGAAAGTTGACCGAGCATCTGAATAGCTCAGGCTGTGGGACCCAACCACAGGTCCAGAGATGCAAAGATAAATCATTGCCCTGCTACACACTAAATAAACATAACCCTTTGTATGTCAGAAAGGACAAAAACATCATCATGGAACTCTCACTTCGTTCCAAGAATTCTAGATCTGAGCGTCTGTCTTTGATGTGGTCGTGTTTGTGTGTGTGGATGTTTCCCCGGTTGAACAGTGCGGCCTGTTTTACTTGCCAGCGGTGGCTGTGAAGAATGGATGAACAGCACGAACGACGCATCTATAGATCAAATCAGCCATTACGCTAAAATGGGAGAATACCAATTAGCAGTTAAGTTGACTTGAATGAGAGTTTGTACCCCGCTGTCGACTTGACATAACGTATGGTTCGGCTTTCGTAGTGCTCGCGCGCAACCCCGCCCCCACGCACGAACGCGCACGTGCACGGGCGAGACGCGAGTGAGAGAGCGAGCGAAACACATAGGGGGGGAATCTAATCTAATACATCCTTAAAAACGGAGAGATTACAAATTTGTTTTGACGAACCCGTCAGCAGAATCCAACACCGAATCACAACACTTGACTGGAGCCTAGTATTGGCTTTCACCATCGGGAGGAAGTTTACTTAGCATGCTTCCTATGACTTGCTCTATCCAATTCTTTCACTTCATCTTCATCATCATCATCATCACCATCCCTCCAGAACACGATATCACCAAACTCAAAAAGACATTAAAAAGCCACATGTTCCCTCTGTGCATTGTCCCTCATTCAGCTGGTCCCTTTGATGGGTCTTGTCTGTCTGTCTTTCATTGATTGTCCGTCCTCTCGGGTTGGCTCTGCTTTCCCCCTGAAGGAACGTTATAACTCAGTTAAGGAGAACACAGCCAGGAGGGCAGAGGGCCAGCGAACAGGAGAAGCAGAAAGAGACCAGGAAGGATGAGTTACGGAGAAAAGAGAGGAGGTATTCTGGTGGGGTCAGAGGTGTGGGAATGGTCTGGGAATGTCCGGTCAGGGTCAACGTGTCACCGCAGATGGACAGGGGGACATAGAAAAACAGCGACTGACGCCGCTTCCTGTCAGCAGCACAGGAGATACGGGCAGAAACAGAGGTTAACACAGCAGGGGTCAGAGGTCGGGGGGGGTCACGTAACCCCACCTGCCCTTCTCTTCAGTTCCAGCCAGTGGAACAAACCTGTTCCAACACCTGGGGACAGACAGACAGACAGACATGAAACGGGTCAGGGTAGATGAGAAGACGTGCCCCGCAGCAGCCTAGCCCCGCTGCGCTGTGTATTCCTGGTGCGCCTGGTGCATTAGTGTGTGCGCTTTTGAAATGCGCTCGTTGGCATGCTAACCTGTCCAACTGCAACCAGAGCTGCTTGTCTGTGCGCTCGAGCATTTGGCTCGGTTTCTCCTCTACGCGTACGTATTCAGCAGGTCCGCTGAGGCGGTATGTTTCGTGTTTTCCTGTGCATGTCGGAGGCAGAGCTCATCCCCGTAGCGTGACCAACGTTTGTCAGCTATATTTACTTTATGCGCGCCACTTCACTTTGTTGTTTCTGGTATTCGGAGCGCTGTTCCCGTCCAGGGACTCCGGACGGAGGAGAGAGTACGTGTATTTGTTAACCGGGGATTCCCACCTGCTCCGCAGTTACAGAGCGGCGCCGATCTGACCATCTGGGGCTCCTTTTACACTCAGCGGGAGACAGAGGATGAGCTCTGCGTCTGAGGCTGTATCGGGGGCTCTCTCTCTCTCTCTCTCTCTCTGGGCTGAGCTGACCTGGATAGGCCCCTCTATGGTGCGGCGGGAGAAGCGGTCCCGCGTGCCCTGAGTGGGTGGAGTGGAGGAATAATGATGATGATGATGATGATGAAGTTCAAATGAGCTCTATTACGGATCAAGTAATTAAGAACGTGGCGTTTCCACACACAGATGTGTTAGTTTGTGTACATCTTTGTGCCATTTGTGCACGGGTGTGTCCCGGCACGGCCTAATCACTCCACGAAGTCCAGATGTGTGAAACCCAACAACTTCTGCATCTTTGATGTGAAAACACACGATTGTGCAAACATCTCTGCCCTTACGGATCATGCCAGGGCCAGCTGATGGTCGCGAGTGGTCAGGCGTCTCTCAGTTCAGGGCGGGGGATTTAAATACAGAAACAAACAACAAGAGTGCCAGCTGTCAACCAGACGATCAAACTATGGCCAGCAGCCTATCTCTTTCATCGCAAGTGCTTAGGACATACTCTGTGGGGGAGGGCGATAGCCTGTGTGTGTGTGAGAGAGAGAGAGAGAGAGAGAGAGAGAGAGAGAGAGGATGAGGAATACAGAGAAGTGAATACAGAGAAAACACAAGAGGGAGCAATGGCAGCAAATACACGGTGAAGAACAGAGAAGGAAAACACAAAGTTAATCCGTACTGATGGATTGATGTGCTAAACTGTGGAAATCCCTCATGTTACATGCACTTCAGTGGGGGTGCTGGAGACGTCAGCTATCCTTTACCCCGCATGGAGAGGACCGATAAGCTTACGAAGCCTACGGTTTCAACTCTCAATCTCTTTCTCTCTCTTCTTCTTCTATCTTAATCTCTCTCTCTCTCTCGCCGACACTGAAAAAGGTTGACATCTATTGGTTTTTAATGTTAAGGACATTTATTAAACTTGTATCGGTGGTTCACTCACCGAGTCATGCAAATGAAGCCCCGACGGGAGACTTTGTTGTCCTCGGTGATTAAATGCCGGCACAAAGACTGCGGTCTACAACTAAAACTCAGGGATTATTGAAAATACCACAAATAAACACACCCCCTTGGAGGTCAAATATAATACGCAAAGGGGTCAAATGTGCAAACTGCAACTAAAAAAATACATTTATAGCATAGACGTTGTCTTGCTGCATGTCATATAGTTACATTGACAGTTATTACACGTTATTACACAAAAAAAATGTAAGGCGGTTGACATCTTGTGCAACACGACAGGCAGTTTTCATTTGCTATCCATAATGAAAAGCCTTCAACAGCTCACGACCACAGAGCACTTTATGTGGCTTTCACTGCAACGGACGACACAGATGAATAATTTACTGAGGAATGCCTCTGTTGGGGTGCCAAAAAAGACAAGGGGCATGAGAGCAGGAGAGGGAAGAGGTAGACAGGGGAGGGCTTCCGGATGAAGGGTCACGGAGGCATGCAGTGAAAGTTTATTTGTTTTGTTAAAAAGCACAGAGATGGCGCACAGCGTAGCAAGACAGTATCCACAGACGTACGTATACGGAGTGTAACCTGTCCTAATTTTCTTTTTTTTTTTTTAAAAACAGGGAATCCAGACAACTTGACTGAGCATGCATGACTTTTCCCAGGAACACAGTTACACATATTCACTCGTAGGAGCTGCCCAGTACAACCAGTCTTCTGCTGTTGACTGCAGTGAGCGCCTTGCTCAAGAGCACCTTGATGGTAGTTGTATTATTTTTTTTTTGTTGCAGAAAGATACAAACAGTACAAACACAGTACATACGGTACATATGTTCACAGGACGAAGGGCTAACAAACAGGTGCAACAAAGACTACATGAACATGAACAAGTTGTCGGGTTATTTGGGTTTGGGTAATAATATTATTGCAAGGTATGTGAGGTATGAGTGATGGTGGGAGCAGGATAAAAGATAAAAGACTAGGGCGGTGGTGGGCCACGCAACCCCCCCCAGTCTACCTTATTTACTATCTGCTATTCGCTATCTCCTATCTCCTCGCCGATCTCCCAGCCAGTCATCCTGTCCTCTTACATCCTCTCTCCTCCCCTGGATCTCATATCCTCTTCTCTTCTGTACAGATGTCTAACAAAGCCCAGACAGTTCCTACCGATCACTGAGCAACAGAGCAGCCCCGAGGCAAACCCGAGATAGAACGAGCCTATCTAAGCACGCTAATCTTTTGGTAATCATTATTTAAACTGTAACATCCTGCTAGAAGTCTTCAGCCAAGCTTTACGGGAATTAGACATGGCTTAGTGAGTTGTTGTCAAGGAGAGCCACAGAGGGTTTTCATTGCGGAAAATTACATACTGTCATTGTTTATCCCTTTTCACATCATAAGCAAACTATTAGCTGTCCTCGTCTCTGGCGTAATGATGGATCCAGACTGTAAGAAAAGAAAACAATGCATTTAAGCAGACTGTTTACAGCTCTTTAGATTGGACGGTGATGCTGTGCAAGGCTCTGCCTATTTCCTGGTGTGTGTCTGTGAACAAGGGTCGAACTACTTCATGATTTAATTGTTAGAAACTACTAGGGCAGAGATTTCTACTAGGGAACAGAATTCACTTAATGCTCTTCAATGCTGCCGATCACAGGCAGTGTAGCACAGTGTAAGGTGCGCTAGACCTTGCGGTAGGGCTAACATATCAAAGCCGCCGACCCGACAAATGAGTCCCCTGCAAAGGCTAAGCGTTCCGACTGACTTTTTGAGGTGCCTCATCATTTACAATGGAAATACATGACAGGCAATTATGGTTCCCCCACCCGGAGCAAGACGGCTGAGCAAACACCGGGAGGGGGGAATTCCTTTGAGTGTGACACAACTTACGTTGCACATGGCTGGTGTAGGTTAAACAGCCAGAGGGGTCTCGGAGAGACCGGTCTACAAACAAAACCAACCAACTGCTATATTGTGGCCTTTACACGCATTTATGCAAGGTGGCAGGCACACACAGAAAAGACAATATAAGCAGACATCAATACAGGAACGAGCACGCACGCTTGCCCATGTGCACTCACATTCACATGTACGGTACACACAAACACGGTGCTCAAGTTCTCAAGGACAGACCGGGCTTAGATGTATGAACTTCTTGCCATCATTTCTGGAAGCATAATACAGTACCTATCAAGGACACTTTTGACCTGGACCTCATTTCTCTATCTTTCATCAATTGCTTCATCGTAGCGGTACTTAAGAACTGAATTGGTTTTTAATAATTAGTTTTGATATCCACAGACACATATCATTGCAGGATGAGCATCATCGTTTTGAAAAGGGCAGGTTTTGGGTGAATTTTGCGAAGTCTTATCACCCTGAAGGATGGTATCGGAGGCAAGCGATGCGAGCCAACTCAGTCAGTACATATGTAATGACACAATCGATGAAAATCTGGTCGGTATGACAGGAAAATATGGGGAAATTAGGTCCTTTAGGCCTCAGTTCTAAAGAACAGAAAGAACGGTTGTGCATCTCCCCGCCATCACCGCAACAACCCCTTATTGGGGCCTCCCCATCACCGCCATGGATGTGGAGTTAACCGAGCTTGACAAGAGCTCATACACTGCGTCCCTCTCTCTCTCCGTGGGGAGGAAGCGGGGCTGAGCTGACCTGTAGCCAAGACAGGAGTCGACTAACACGGGGATCAAACTGGAGCACATGCCACTGCCCCACAAGGGACACCAGACACGTCCACCTCCGACACTTAGGCCACAAGCCTTAATAGTGAGTGAATGCGCACTTGTGTACCTGGCTAGTGCGCATGTAGCCAATCAGATTGTTTATTTCACTTAGCAACACATAGCAACTACTCATTCTTGTGCTAGCTCTTAATACTTGTTAATATTTTGCCTATATTGTGTTGCTTATGCCCTTTATGCACCAACCTCACCAAGTCACTTTCCTTGTGAGTGCAAATATATATACTGTAATTGCATATTTACATTAGTCAAGATGTGTGTGGTACATTTCAGCAATCCTCTGCAGGTGCAGATAATCTCTTGGTATGGTTTTGTCGTTACATATTAAATATAAATTTCAGTTCATACATATAACCAACCATACATATATTGGAAATAATGACACAGCAATTACTTTGCTGGCTTTTTGGCGCAATCCATGACGAATTCATTCTAATTCATTAGTATCCTGTTGATGTCATCAATCTGTTGTAAAAGCATATTCAAAAGTGGTGAATGATGTTGTTGAGTTGTGAGAGAAGACAGGCATGCATATAGTTTGAGAACTGGCTCAAAACTGGCTCACATCTGGACAAAGGCTAACTTACCCCGTCTCTTTTCTCGGTCTTGACGCAACTAGAAGACATGCAGCAAAGCAGCATTCGTTTACACAAATTTCACGTGATTGTCTGAATACAATAACACGCGTTTAAGACCAAATATAGATCACCAAAGCTTGTGCATTTCATTCTTAAATACACAGATACTCAAATACTTATTCGATTGGAAAACACAACACAGAATACAGCTGAATGGGTTCATAATTGCTTGCTACCGTAGCTTCTAGCAGCTCGTGAGTCATCTTCCTCCATGTGGAACGCCAAATGGCCACAAGAAGAAGTGAGAGGGAAATGCAGTCTGCAATCAGTGACATAAGGCGAATGGCCGGCTTGCATCTGGCCAAGTGCTAATGGCTGATAATGTGAGTCTGGCACGGGACAGCGAACAGCTTTGGGTTACACTGACCCAATACACTTGCTCTGCTCGCTGTGCTTCTTGTTCTGCATTCCCTGTCCTGTCCTTCCTTGCCATTTGGCCTTAATGACCTGGTGCATTCTCCATCCTGTTTCATTGTCTTTCTCCCTCACTGGGCCTCATTTATGAGTCATATGTACAAACAGATTCATAAAAGTCACAAGTGAATTGAAATGTTCTTATGGTCAGAAGATTTATTCTTTGTGGACGTTATGTTGGATGTAAAAACAAATTAACTATGCCCACATAAAAATGAAATATATTGCAATATATTGAAAAATATATCAGAAAATATACGTTGCCAGTAATATATTTTCAAAACTCATATTTATGGTATTGTTGTAATATATTAATTAACAATATACTAATACCAATATGTATTTTCAAATGTATTTATTAATATCCCCTTAACATATATGGGCTTAAATTATATCAATTGTATAATTCCAAATATATGAACATAAAATACATTATTTAAACAATGTACTGTTGAATATGTTTCTATGGATTACATTTTTATGGGACAACAAAATCATTTATTGCAGTATATTAAATAAGCCCAATAATATATCAGGAAATATATGTTGCCAGTAATATATTATCAAAACTCATATTCATGGTATTGTTGTAATATATTAATTAACAATATACTAATACCAATATGTATCAAATTTATTTAATAATATGCCTGTGTTGAAGTTATATTTATTTTATAATCTCAAATACATTAACATAAAATACATTAAAATACACTAAAATTAGCAATCGCCATAACATGTAGCATATAGGCCATAATATTAACATGTAGCCTATTGGCCATAATATTAACAATTAGCCTATAGGCCATCTGAATGCAATAAACTAATGTATAAAATGTAGATATGTTAATATGTTACTATATGAACATGTGTCATTTTGACAATTTTGATTGATCTTATCAAAGCCCACGTGCACCGAGACAACCCTGACACTTTGAGAATGACGTATTAACTGCTTTTGGATTACTTAACAAATAATGCTTTGCAAATGTTATACGTATGTTTGCAGAGTGACTGTCCACCCAGCTGTGACCAAAATGCTTAACGCTTCACTTTCTTATGCCTTCTGCGATTCAAACTTCATGTCAAACCATTTCCTTTTATTTCATCATGTATCCAGGGCTCAGATAACACACAGCATGTGCATTTTGTTACAACGCTCTTCTTTTCTCTGTGCCAACACCGAAAAATATCTTTCTTCACCAAAAGCCCCAGATCATAAAACATCGATTCCTGAACTCGAAAGGTTTATCTTATCAGCAACTGTGAAGGCCTCGGACAACGCGCCTTTTTACCGGGCCGCCGTCACGCACATCCGATGTAAGAACAACTGGCACTCACCGTGAAACACACCTGGCGTACGAACAAATCGAGTCCATGCGCGCGTTTCACGAGTCCCGCGTTGGAACAAACGTAAGAATAATTTATGGAACGTTTTTGTGACTGAGGCCCATTGTCTTACTCTTACTCGCCCTTACTCTCTCTCTCTCTCTCTCTTTGCTTCTTTTATTTTCTCTCCCTCTCCTGCTCTATATCTTCCTCGTCTTCATCTGTTTTTTCTCACGTCGTTAATTTTAAATCGATTACGGTGAGAGAGCAGCAAGTCGGACGCATGGCTTGATAGAAGGTCAACATTACATCTCATTACATTACATTGCATTGCATTGCATCATCACACATCCATCACACACACCTTGCAGTGAACACACACCAGTAATAGTACAGCAGAGTCTACCATGTGCGCAGTCAGACACTAACGTCCAACGCACCAGAAACAGTTTTGATGGCTGTCATTCTGCTTTAGAGTAGAGAACACCCCTCTTATGTTCTTACAGGAGGCCCGCCTGATGTGGCAAGCAGCCTAGCATGTGCTTGTGTGTGTGTGTGTGTGTGTGAGACAGGCAGAGAGAGAGAGAGAGAGAGAGAGAGAGAGAGTGAAGACAGAGAAATGGAGAAAGTGAGAGGGAGTGAGAGGGAGTGAGTGTTTGCTTTCATGTGTGCTTTCATGTGTGTGTGTGTGTGTGTGTGTGTGTGTGTGTGTGTGTGTGTGTGTGTGTGTGTGTGCGTGCATGTGTGTGTG
>OMKK01055922.1:5708-18336 GCA_900302305.1 Polymixia japonica | reverse complement strand
GAATGAAAAACAGATGAAGCAGGAATGTGAAAAATGATTTGACGATATGCTTTTAGATTCTTCTTCTATTTGGCTGAAAGCTTGCCGCACGTCACTTTGACAAACGGCAGGCTTATGTACATGAAGACTCAGCAGGGCATTATCGTAAATAGCCAGTGCGGAGTCAGAAATATCTTTCTCCGTTTCCCGTTTCCATCACAGTGAGCGGCCTTTCCTGCTCTGCTCCCCGGTGTTCGCCGATGCCCGTCACGTCATGGTGGAAAGACAACAGAGAGCGATGGCACGACAAAGATTGAGAGCTGCAGCTGATCCCCGAGAATCGCTGCGGGTTTAATATCTTCGCTACATCCTCTCCCTCCCTGTCTAAAGCATCCAGGCCCCTGCAGTGTCATACCGCGAGGCTCGGGGCTGACAGCCCCCTGTACCAGTGATATTTCTGAAGTGGGGGGTGGGGGGGTTGGTTGCATTATTCATACTTCCAGCATCAACCTAGGCTGATCTTATCTCGACAGGGCAGAGCAACAAACACCCCCGGCTCTCTGACTGAACAAACGCCAAAAGCTATGGCTTCCTCCCTTTTTTTTTTATTTACACTGCTGTTTGATTAATGTGGCCACTTTTTTTTGGTATGTCATCTTTGGCAATACACGTTTTTCTATAGATAAATGCGTGTTTGCATAATGGCGTAATGTGCAATGGGGAGTCGCGCTTAGTCTCGATGTGGAGAAATTAACTATTCTATTCTTTGTTTACAGTCTTGCATGTGTACATTCTGGACCTGACAATCTCCTGTATACTGGCGAAGACATAACAGATGAGGTTGTCAGAATGGTGCTGTCTTGGTTAAAGCATTTACTAAAATAAAAACCAAGGGATTGTGGGAAACAGACGGGTTCTTAAATATGCCATAAACAGACTGTTGAGTTATTCAGCTGTGGCTTTCTGACTGATGTGTGGTGAATGTCAACAGCTGTCACGCTGCAGCCATTGTTAGATAAGACCCCTCTTCTCCAATGAACCCACAGGAAGTTTAAACACACACAAACACATACGCACGCACGCGCACACATGCAAACAGTGTGTGCTCACACAAATGCACACAAAGCACTTCCACACGCAAAGCAGCGTTGCCATTGGCGTTGTCTTTCCCTCTGTCCTCAGTCACTAAATTCAGCAAGGATAATGAAGGAGAGAGTTGTGAGTTTCATGTGTGTACTGTGTTCATGCGTGGATGACCGCACAGTAGTTTTACTACGTCCGCTCCCTGCCCTGTCAGGACGTGCTAGCATGCTGCTGTCCCCTATCTGTTCTCTTCACTATAGCTGTCCAATGACAAATCCTATAGACACCAAATCACTTCCACACAGCCCTGTAGACAATGATATGGTAGTGTTGCAGATATACTAGTCCCCAAATGCATTCGATATCCATGTATTATGGAAGGAAGTATCAGGAAGTTTTTGCTGCTAGCATTAGATTAGATTAGATTAGATTAGATTAGATTAGATTAGATTAGATTAGATTAAAATAGATCTTTATTTTAAATTAATTGCCACAGTCAAGTCAGACACATATATGTACAAGTCAGTTATTACAGATACCACATAATTTGGCATAGACCAAAACGCCATAATAGAGGGAAATACAGACATAACAGAGACATTTCACATCATCATAGAAGAAACAGTCCACTGGGAGAGAGTCCAGGGTGCAATCACAACATTGAAATATGTTCTGATTGTTGATAAAGATGCATGACATTGGGATAAATATGTATGCAGATCATTTTTTGTAAAAAAAAAAAAAGAAAGTTTTTTGTAAAAAAGTTTTAGCAAAACTTTATCATGTAATCTGGATTCATGAAATGCCATTGAAAGATGTCCCAGATACTGTATATCTTGAAGATATAAATCTTTATCTTTGAATAACAGAGAGTTTTCAGATGTAACTCTTCCTCAGTGTCGACGTGCTTTGCAATTTAGTTGGATCTAAGAGATGCAGAAAGAATCCCAAACAAGCATGAGAACAGACCTAGAGAAAGACTGCTCTCTCTGCTTTCTCTCTCCGTCGTATCCAGCTGTTAGGAGAGAACATTGCTTTTGCTTTTGCAAGCACATGTAACTGCACCCCTAGAGGTCCTCTCTGATCCTCTCAGAGACAGAGAGCTTGATGTAAGTTAAATAGAAGTGGCTCATCTCAATTTCCCCATCGATCAAAAGCTTTAGCTGTTCCAGTGTCCAAAGCTTTAGAAAAACAAAAATAATGATCCTATGAATGTCATCAAATTTGGAGGTTTGGTCTTTCTTAGAGCTTGGTGTCCATTTCCCAGAACTACACAATATCATTTTTATACTTGTAACTTGGACATTGAGTTTCCTGTTTCTTGTCACGTATCTCCTGGCCAGCAGCTAAGTAGGGTGTCTGAGAGTGGGCTGAATGTACCAGGTGGTACTGTAAAGTGCCTATCAGGCAGCCTGAACTCTATCCATTACCAAATCCATTACCAGATCAACCCTTGTCTGCCAGGGGGATTAGGCTTTTTATTGCCATTGATCAAAGTGAACATGAGCTGATCTCAATTAAAATATTAACATCTTATAACTCTGTGGGTCTGGCTGTCAATCTCTCTCTCTCTCTCTCTCTCTCTCTCTCTCTCTCTCACACACACACACACACATACACAGTCACACATCCACTGTTCCTCTGCCTTCCTGTACAGTAGGCCCACGTCTGTATAACAGGTGGGGTTTTTCCCACACCTTTTAGAGAACCACTGTGGAAGTGCTAGACCGTCCAGCTACCAACATGTCTACTGTCACTACAACAGCCCCGCTCAAACGGCAGCTGACCCTGTGTCTCCACGACTTCTACACCCTGTCATGTAACTCACAGCTGGAGTTCCTCCTTGATGTTGACTGATCATTAATATCCGATCGGCAATACCCTAGGCAATAATATAACATAATCCAATCTAATCTAATCTAATATTATCAATATCATTTGTAATTGCTGTACTGTTCAAATACTGTGAGTGCATAGCCTACATTTCTGATTTCTTGATCCAGAAGATTTTGATCAGTGTCCTAAACAGGATATGAGGGACACTTTTCCAGCTTTCAGATAATAGTTATTCATTACCCGTGTCATTTCTGCTCCCATCCCTTCCCTTGATCCGTTGCTTGCATGAATGCGGGGCTGAGGAGAGTCTCTGGCATGCTGCAGCCATCATCTGCCTCTGCTAACGCAGTAATTGAAATGGTAATTTTCTGCTACAGGAAGATGACCTGTGTTCAGTCACAAATCCCTGGCTTTATTGATGGATAATGAACAGGGAGCGAATCATCCCATCAGAGCTCACCGGTCGACTCACTCGCGAAGCGGTCCTGGGAGAAGGATGTCGGTTAGCGGGGTGTGTGTGTGTGTGTGTGTGTGTGTGTGTGTGTGTGTACACACACCCAGTGTGTGAAGTGTGTATATTCTTCCATCAGTGTGAGTTTAGTTTTGGGTCCCCTCTCGTTCTCCCGTTCTTCCTCTCCCCCCCTCCCTCCTCTTCTCTTCCTTTCCAGTGAAGACTGGGCTCTGATATGTTAATTTGTGGTGAAAACTCTCGCCTCTGATTCTCAGCGCGTTCGTCTTTTAAGAACTCTCAGTGTTATACTTTCAAGGAGACTGAATTGTGCTGTGTGTGTGTGTGTGTGTGTGTGTGTGTGTGTGTACATCATGTGTAAAAGTGCATGTCTGTGTCATGTTTGTATAAATTTGTGCACGTGTGTCCCAGGTTTCACTGGAAACTACTCTCTGCCTGTTTTTCTCCAGACCTCCTCAAATCTTTGTTTCGATTCGCTCTCAGGGAAAGACGGTTCCGTCGCCCTGCCTGTTTGGCTTGTGGCCTGGTAGGCAAATGTAGTGTATTTTTGTATGTCAGACGGGTAGCTTTGTGTTTTTGCCATTCAAATCATTATCTTAATTGCTTTGCATTTGTAGGTTGCCTTCTTATGCCAACAGAATGATGATTTGAGGGCAGCGAGCAAGGGAACCTGAACAGCCAAGCTACATTGACCAGCTCTGTCTTGCATGGACCTCTCTCTCTCTGTCTCTCTCTCTCTCTCTCGCTAGATGATAAAAAAAAAAAACAATCACTCCTCCTCCTCCCTCACCACCACCTTTAGCAATTAGTCAAACTAATTAACAATTTGCTCATTAATAATTTCCTCAAGCAGAACAGAAAGGAAGTCTTAAGTGTCTTGCTGGTCTGGTGCTCTCATAGTTGTGTCTGGCATTTGGATGGAATGTTTCCACACAGATGCCAAAGATGAGTCATATTCTTAGCCAGTATTCAGTCATAAGATAACTGTGGCTTCTTCTGTCTTAAAGCTATACAAGTACAACACTATTTATTCAGTTGTTGACCTTTCTCCATAATCACCATAATTGGCCTGATGGAGGGTTAGTCAAGTTGTGTTAGCATGGTCATGTCTCACTGGGTGAAATTCTACAGTATGTCTTATGTTTGCAGGGAGCCTCCCCTCCTCCCCCTTGCCTGCGCTTTGTCCCTGACTATTAGAAGACAATGCAAACAGACAGTCATCGTGTTTGTGTATGAACAATTCCCCCAGAGTCATCTCTTGTTTGAACATATATGCCTCTATCACTACCAATAACCATAAGTAATGGTTTCCATGGCAACCCCGCGGGGATCCGGGCAGAAGAGAGATACGGGGATTGAGACAGGCGAGGCAGAGCGATGCCCTGAGATCCCTCAGTGTGCTGCTCTGCGCTGTGTGTCCAGTCTCCAGCTATAGATCCACTCGTCCCTTTCGCAGGCCTCAATCGCATTCAAATAGAGGAGCGGACGGAACGGGAGGCGGGACAATGGAACAGGAACTCCAGCCATTAAAGGAGAGGGCCACCGACAATATCACAATCAAAATGATTTTCTATTGCCGTGTATATTTGCACATAGAGGGAAAGTGACTTGGTGAGGTTGGTGCATAAAAGACATAAAGCAGCACGATATAAACGAAAAATTAAACAAAAAGAATCACACAAAATATTAATTAACAAATATTTACACACTAGTTATTAAAAAACTATAATACTATAGACTATAATAATAAAACAGTTGTGTAATTGCGTATTCACAGTTATTGGTTGTTGTTGTTTTTTTCTCCATCAAACGTGGCCTGTTAGCGAATGGATTGGGATTGAGAGAAATAAGGACACCCAGGCAGTTTATGAGTCTGACTGCTGATAAGAGATTGAGCTGCAGGCCAAGCTTAGGTTGTTTTAGGCAGCATTAATGAATCTCATTTCACAGAGGAGAGGTTGATATTACCGCACAGAGGCCATGTAATGGGCCTGCCTGGTGAACTTCCTTTGAGTTTGGGGAGAGCTCCTTTGAACATAGCGGGGGAATATTCAAGGTCTTTCTGTGAAATCCTAATGGAACGTTGCATTTTGTAGTTTCAACTCTTTCAGACTATTTGGTTGTCTTTTCTGGTT
This sequence comes from Polymixia japonica, assembly GCA_900302305.1. Taxonomy (NCBI): domain Eukaryota; kingdom Metazoa; phylum Chordata; class Actinopteri; order Polymixiiformes; family Polymixiidae; genus Polymixia; species Polymixia japonica. The sequence continues at coordinate 12,834 of OMKK01055922.1, read as the reverse complement.
CAAACGTGTTTATTTTGAGGTAATTGCTTTTGAAGGCAGGATGTTAGGGCTTCATTAGCTGCCTTGCCCCTGTCTCACAGCAAACAGTTTACCTGGACTCATTAAGGAACCAGATATGAAACTTCAGAGCAATTGTTCTGCCAGCGTTCATCCTGTAACTGTGCCAAGTTCTCTCATCTCTGGAAAATCTGCCAAGCCGAGAGCTCCATTTTTCTCATGACCCAAACCTCCCCCGCTCTTTCTGGGTGGTGTTTAGCCTTTTTTGAATCAGTTTTGATAGGAGTTTTTAACTTGGCAGAGTCCTCTCGTGTCTTGGGGCAGGGCTGTGCACTGAGGCTAACAGAGGTTGAAGAGGTATAGGAGAGGTTCTGTATTTATTAAGTCTTTTTTAAGAACTTGAATCTGCAACCACTTGGCCTTTCTCTGTCATGAAGATCTGAAGTACCCTTATGGTCCAAGATCAGCTCTCCTTCTCTGTAATGCATAATAGGAAAACCCACCATTAAACAGACTTCAGATATGTTAATCCAGTCGTTTCGGACCAGTTAATAATTGTGAAAATGATGTCTGACAAAGCTAACAACCGAGACTCCAACCTGTGGCGTCATCAAGAGTCATTTGCCAGGACCACTCCATTGACAATGAATAATTGACTAGATTTCTGGATTTCCAACCTTTCACCGCTATTTGTAGTGCTTAAAGTCCTGAACTAGAAAATGTTCCCCGGCCCTCTATTCAACTCCGCTTGGGGGCCGTCACAATGTCCACAAACCGCATCTCTTACTTACTGTCAATGGAGCAACTCCAGATCAGATGACAGCACAGATAAGAGTCTTGACTCTCTTGAGTCTAGGTCTGGAAGAACGTTGTTTACAAATATAGAACAACGTATCCAAGGTCATGAGAAAAATAATAAATAATAATAAAGATCAGGCCTGGCAATAGTAGCGGCGAGATATTTAACAGCAGGCTATAATTGATCTGTGTCTGACAGAGGCCCTCCTGTAGCCAGTCTGCCCTTTAAAAGTTTGTCCTACAGCGACAGACCGTGTTCTGGTGGAGGTTTTCTGAAAAGGTCCTTCAGTCTCAAGTAATCATGAAACAGGGACGTGGGAGTGTATCTAAGGGTACATTCATACATCGCTGGGCACCGTCTTTCCCATATTGCTTTCAGACCCCGTTCAACCACATACCAAACATTGACACCCAACGGCTTCATGTGGCCCGAGTGGGAGCTCGGCAGATGAGGGGGAGACGGGGTCTTCCGTCGTGTTTCATTTCAGACTCTCAGTGACCCCTGGCGGCCTCAGGCAACAGACCCCATCCTCCTCTCTCCATTAGTAGCTTAGTGCCGCTCCAGCTCCTTTTGTTATTCCTGTGTGGTCACATGCTGTGCTAGGATGTAGCGGTACATAGAGCCTAGCACGCTTATCAGACCAGAAATATTGTGCATTTCTGCTCTGGGAGATTGAACTGTAAACGCAACCCTCCTGGATCCAGATGCCTCCCCCTTTTTTTAGTCGGTGTCTTCATCTGTGTCGTCTGTCTGTATCGTCTCGCTGTCTCTCTCGGGTCACTCAGAAGATCTTGAAGGCGGAAGGTAAACATTTCATACCTTGGGTTGCCCTTCCTGTGTGGCAGCTGTTCATCAGCCAGTTGTACTGGCAAGGCAAGTGCTTGTTGGTTAGCAAGCGAACGCCACACACTAGCAAAACCATGGCAGCTTGGACAGTGATACTCACTTTTTGCCAAGTACCGTTTTCGGTTGACATTTTGAACATTTGGTAAAGCAATACTTTTAAGCAGCATATTTATATGTTCTGTGGATGTCTTATTTTTATTTAATTGCTTGGTTAAGTACAAAAATAACATATATGACCTTTAATTTGTTGGCTAAAGAGCTGACATGCACAAAAACCTAAATAGATATTTTACCACATCTTGTCCCATGGTGCAGAAATATGTTGATTGATTAAGCACATGTGCACGCTTAAACACACACACACACACACACACACACACACACACACACTCATGTGTGCCACAGTCTCGTGCCATACTACCAACTTGTAGAGTCAGCTACAGTCAACACCCCAAAGGATTAGAATAGGTGATTGTCCTTGTATCTGCATAATTAGGGACACTATGTCACCTGAATACAAATGACCCAATTGTCCTGGTGAGCTGTCACTTGTCCTGCAAGTAAACCACGCAAGTCTAATCAGCAGCAAGTTACTGGAAGACTAGCATTCCCTGCTTGCTTCACATTTCTCTAGAAAGATGTTACTTTCTTATTTAAGAAAACAAAAACAAAAGCAAACTAAAGCTAAAAGGTGAGAGAGAGGATACCTGTCCTCCATAGTAAGTAGTGCGTTCTCCATGCTGTATACACTGGAGGAACAGCCTGCTTGTTTCCCATTGTTGGTCCGTGTTTAGTCTACACCCCCAGGTGTCTCTTTGATAAAAGACCAGCTTACACAACAGGTTCGGTGGCGGGCGGGCCACACAGGCAGCGGTGCAGAGCTTCATCCGTTGAAGCAGAGAGCCGCGCAGCTCTTAGCGCTCGTTAGGGACCCGTCAGTACCCTCCGGGACCGCGTGCCACCCCGACTAGGAGTCACGGCAGGGCCCAGCCGCCAGACACGGGTTCCGCCAGGGGCTAGACCTGACCTGTTCTTCCAAGCTATCTGTGACCGGCCTGCCACATGAACACCTACTTGCGTTATAGGGAGATGATTGCAGTGGTGATCGAAAGCTGCTCAATACTGTAGAAATCTCATTTAAAGAGATGCACACTTTGGCAGAAGCGGTTCATTGTTAGATGAGCAAGAAAGGTTCATTTTCATTTTGATCATGTCCATACTGTGTATATGGTCTGATTCTTGATGGAATGGGTCTCCTGATTAGATATTTCAGATTACTGGTTTCAATTTAATTGGTTTTAAACGACATGATTCTGTATTATGCCTTATTATCTCCACATATTTAACATAGTTCATATATATTGTTTAACAGGATATTGAAGGTAGATCATAAATCATTTCTTCTTTACCACGGACACATGTAGCAGAGCTATCACAGTACTACTTATGTTCATAGACTGATACATGAATGTAACACAATGTAACACTGCTCCCTACAGGCTGTGTGTTGAACTGCAACATGGCAGCCTAGTGTTTTGATATGTACAGTAGATAGAATACTGAAACGCATAGTTTACCTTGTATTTTTTTCCCATCTGTTGTAGGAATCACCAGACTACGCCAACGTCCAGGAGCTAAAGTATCTAGACATGGTTATATCTGAAGCCTTGCGCCTCTACCCTCCTGGATTCAGGTAGAGTAGGAACATTAATAGATGATTAATAAAGCATATTTAGCTGATGCATCAATTCCATAGACCAAAACTACATTTGTTCCCTTAGCATGCGTAGACAATGGTGGAATCCCAGTGCTAGCCAGTAGTTACTGTGGGGTGTGGCAGTTCACTGTGCATGACCAATAGCATGCACATTCATCCTTGGTAGGCAATGAGTTGAGCTCCAAAGTCTCGGCATCTACCAGGGAATAAAGGAACAAACGTGCGTCGAGGTGTGCAGGATGGGTGCATGATGCATGCAGGAATTTTTTTTTTTTCATTGACCGTGTTTATTGTTTTGCCCTACAGATTTGCCCGTGACATTGACCATGACTGTGTGGTGAACGGCCAGTCTCTCCCTAAAGGGGCCACGCTGGAGATCCCAGCAGGTTTCCTACACTACGACCCAGAATACTGGCCAGAGCCTGAGAGGTTCATCCCTGAGAGGTAGAAAGCTGTCTTTACAGTCGATGAACAAAACAAAGCATCGCCTGTTCTTCACTCTACTACTCTAGTCTTAACTTGGCTAAAGTTAAGCACTACACGTGTTTAGAAATGTCTTAAAGTTGAAAGTAGTTGGTTAGGTGAACATATTAGTACATTCTGCCTCTCCGTGTTGTGTTTCCAGTGAAAGAGTGGGTCACAATGTGCTATACCACCTTAAAACTTTCAATTGTACTTTCAAATGGCCATCTGTCATACTGATGCTACAGTAACAATGGTGTTGTGCTGATGCCAAATGCAACTCTGCTGGAGCGTACAGTACTTGTTTAACTGCTATCTGAACATAATATACTTTCCCGTTTCTATCAGTCAGAAAAGGAGAGAGACACCGTTTAAATTTTCAGTTGTAACCAACTGAATGTATACACTCAGAAGATGACAACTACTGATACACTACTGCACTTAATTGATCCCAGATTAAAACTGTGATCCCCAGATTCACGCCAGAGGCCAAGGCTAGCCGGCACCCGTTTGTATACCTTCCGTTCGGGGCGGGCCCCCGTAGTTGTGTGGGGATGAGGCTTGCCCAGCTGGAGATCAAGATGGCGCTGGTGCATGTGTTTCACAGGTTCAATATTGTGGCCTGCTCTGAGACGAAGGTAGGTTGGCCACGGGACATTTAACCACTGAGTGTCTAAGCATTTAGCTGTAAGCCAGAGGAAAACCTGTTAAAATAAAATGTTAGAAAGGATGTGGTGTTTATATTATAGGTAAGTGGTTAGTCTGGGGGTTAGGACTCAAGATGATTTTGAGGATTGGAAGATGACATAATTCTATATAAGTTTCTTGTTTGTAGTATTTGTGATGAATGCATCTCGTTTGTGAAATAGAGAATATTTGCAGGCTCTAGGCTTCTTCCTATAAATAATAAAATAAGATATAGAATAAGTAATAAGTTAATTAATATATAAATAAAATCAAATATCCTGTAGGAGAAAACAAATATCCACATCTAGTGTCAGAGTTCACCATTCTGCATATTTATAGCTGCTTGTGGTCTGAGTACTGTAGGATAACAAAGCCCAAAAGGTTCAGAAACACTGAACAAATGATGTTATGTCAGAGTCAATTACATACAGTATCTGTGCCAAGTAGCACACTGACCTCTTTCTCATATGGTTCACCTTTCCTTGGCACAGGTTCCTCTTGAGTTGAAGTCTTTCACCACTCTGGGACCTAAGAACGGGATATTTGTGAAAATCACTAAAAGAAACATGGAAGAAGGACAAGGGACTCCACCAGCACATGATTAGAAGCTCACCTTTCCTCCTCTTCAGTCGCAGAATGAAATCTACGGAATCTACGGAAATTGATTCCATCCAACAAGTTCCATACTGAAAACAGTTCCACAAGAAAAAACTATAAATCTTCTCAGTAGAAGATATAATAATATCTTCCACTTATAATAGTGTTTTAGTGTTCATCCTGTGTGGCATTCCTTGAGGAGTGCATTGAAGGATGGATCGAATATGAACGAAAGCACAGCGGCATTGATATGCTCCATTGATAAATGACATTAGCACATGAAAAGTGAGGTTAGTCCAAGGGCACCTCGTTTTTCTAATCAGGCAGTGTGGTGGGCAGAGGTTAGGCCCTCCCTGAGCCCCCTGCCAACGGCCGCATTGATCGCTGTGGCGATTCTACAGGATAAAGAAGGAGAATAAAGAGGATTGAGGGAGGAGAAATGGATAAAACGCTGCTATGTTTAGAACTGACAACGACTGACCTTGGAATATAGTTATATTGATCATTGCGTTGCTGTGATACCGAGCAGGCTACTATTGAACCCCACAATGGAGGGGTATTTTTGCAAAGCAGCTGTAAAATGTTATGTTTATTTATTAAGCTTTGAATTTTACATCCACTGATGATTCAGTTGAACAATGCTTGATTTTCATTGTAAGCAAGTCATCATTTATTGTTTTGTGATTCATGGGTTGTTCTTCAGGATATATAACCACAAAAAAATTATCCAACTACTTTTATGGTTGGAACAAATTACTGAGGATCACATTGTGAAATAGAAAAAAAAAAGACTAAAATGTATGTAGTAAATGACAGCTAAAATTATAATACTACTGCCTTTGATTATTCACCATTCAGCCACAAATTCCCTCAATAAAACATTACATGGTTGACATAATTAGATTATCTGCCACTCACATTAGGCAAAGGAAGGTTCATGACCTTCATGACAAATGTGCACAGACAAATCAGTTGAATCTGTGTACCCTCCATTTAGTCTAAATCCAGATTTATTAGCTCTGTTTAACCTAATACATTCAAGTGAGGAACATTTATATCAGTCACTTGGAAGTGGTGTGGTGGAAATTGCCTGCAAGCACTCAATCATTTTGAAATAACACACAAGACACAGACTTGAAGGTTGAAGTTTAAAATATATTGTATACAAATATATTGGAGAGAGCACCTTGATACAGAAGAAAGTTGTCTTTTCCCCAGAGACAAGATATACTGCTTTCTTATAGTTTTCTAGCAAGCAAAAAAGTCTTACATGATTGGCCTCTGATGCTTATACAGATATAAAGACAGTTCAACCTAATAGGAAAACTCCACATACAGTCGGGTCCGTCAAGGGTCATGAGTTATTTCCCCCTGGAGGACTTTCCCAGGCATTGAGAAATTGAGAAAAAACAAAAGCATGGTTGGGGAGATGAGGTCAGCACGGGTTGAGGCGAGATTTTAACTCAGTTTTAATATCTGCCAACGTAGTTGTCAAAAGTATAATATAATATAAAAATAATTTATTATCTGTCAAAAGTCCTCTCATTCACTTCCATCTCCTTGTAGACTTGTCTCTCTCATTGCTATCGTGGTCCCGCTCGGAAAGTAATCATCCCGATTTTAAATCCTCAATATCAAACATGTTTGAAATTATCGGGGCGGCCCCAATGAGTCTGTGAGCCGCTCAGGAGGTTTAAGATTGGATCTGCAAACCCCTCACATTACCAGATAATCTGAGCCGAACATCGGTACCGACCCAGGTCCCAGACCAGATTTCTCCTCCGATTTTCGGGAAGGGTGAATCTGGGATAAATCGTCCAAACTGTCCTGTAGTCTGAGCCCACCTTTAGAGAACATATCTACAACAACTAGAAAATATTTATATCCTCTAGCTGGAGTTAGTTCAATGAAATCCATCATGAGATGTTGAAATGGACTATTAGGGATAGGAAATGGTGATTGTGTTGTGTTGTGTTGACTTAACCTATGTTGTGTTGAGCAAAACACCAGACATCTTTTGC
>OMKK01055921.1:0-22016 GCA_900302305.1 Polymixia japonica | reverse complement strand
CACTACATTGAAATAGACAACACTATCAACTATAAACAGCCTTTTCTATCCGTTTTAATTGTCAATAGAGCTGCCAATCTGGTAGAGATTGGAGCAGATTGTCAATCTGGTAGATTGGAGCAGATTGTCAGTCTGGTAGAGATTGGAGCAGATTGTCAGTCTGGTAGATTGGAGCAGATTGTCAGTCTGGTAGAGATTGGAGCAGATTGGGGCCCAATACATTTCTTTCAACTGTAGCCATGTGATGTCTTGCGAAATCTCATGATGATTCATTAGCTACAGTAAAATCCTATTGAGACTGAGTTTAAATTTATGGAAAAGTTACAAAAGTGCTCAGTTATTGTCAATATGTTACGTCACAGGCAAATATTTAAAATAAATTGTAGCTATCTGCATTCATTTGTGAATACATTACTGTACTCCTAGCTGTGATCCATTTGTAGAAATAATGCTCTGATTCTATCTTATTGATTTCATATGTCTACTCTGTAACTTAATCAATTAGCCATTACAGTAAGGCAAGGCAAGTTTATAGCACATTTCGTACGCAAGGCAATTCAAAGTGCTTCACACAAGGCATATAGAACATTAGATAAGATATACAGAATACCGTTTATGTTTCTGATAGTACTGAGTAATATGTTATTCATTGTTGTCTTTTCAGGAGGAATCTAGAGTTCTAAGAGTGAAAGTCATAGCTGGGATTGGGCTGGCCAAAAAAGATATACTCGGAGCCAGGTAAGTTGTAGATATAAAATATCTCTTATATATCTAAGAGGATATTGTGTCTCATTACATTGGATATAATCTACAAAGGACGTGCAATATGATATAAATGTTTTTCATACAAAGCAGAATACAAGAATGCTACAAACTGGATTTCAGTAATCAAAGCCAGTAACTCAGTACAATCCCCAGTGACAGACCATTTCTACAGTCATTAAAGTGATGTTACAACTGAGTAATTCCAGTAATGGTACAACCAGCCTACTTTAGTGTAAAACATGGTTTTAATGTAATCCATATCATCTGGTGTCATCGTACTTTGAAGAAGTGATTGCTAGGCTTTGGAGATGGAAAAAAGTCAGTATTGTTCAGAATTATCATACAAGTCACAAATATTTTGATAGTTGCAAAGAGATTGTAGCTCTGATTTTTCCCTGTTTTTTTGTTGCAGTGATCCATATACAAGATTATCCCTCTATGACCCTATCAATGGAGAACTAACAAGTCTTCAGACTAAAACAATTAAAAAGGTGATTAAGACAACTGTGGAATAAGTAATACTATTTTTTTGTGGGCTTATATTTTATTACTAATTTATTTTTATTTTTCATCTCTATAACCTGAAGACTTTGGACCCAAAATGGAATGAAGAATTCTGCTTCAGAGTAAGTCGAAAAGATTATCAAACGTTTTGCAGTTCAAAGTGATTTGGCCACTTTTAACTAGTGCCAGCTGGTAATCTCCTTAACTTCTACCTGCAGCATAACTAAAACTATTTATGGATTAATTTCATGTCAAATCAGATGTGTCTACCTTACATAGATTTTCCACCCCATCCACATTATTGATACCACTTATTTTAATTTAGCCACTGCTCCTAGTTATACCCTTTCAACAAACTGAAATCATATCCCATCAGTGTGATTTAGCTGTGGTCATGGAAACTGGGTTCTGTCTGACCTCGTGACAATGTTGGTGTTGGTGGAACAAGATTCAGGGAAAAGGAAAGGTCAAATCTGCAATAGCTTTACACTTTAAAATGCCTCTTTTTGTCTACTTATCTCTGTGGAAAATGTGGCACCTTCCTCACAAACAGGAAACTGGATTAATTTATACTTTATTACATTATTGACACTAAAATTTTGTCATTTATTAGGCAGACTTCCTAGTCCTCAATCCATTATTAGTGGACACAATAGACCATTTTGAACCTGTTGATATAACAATTTTGACTTTACTGTTATCTATTATCTTTCAGGTTGATCCCAGGAAGCATCGTCTGTTGTTGGAGGTGTTTGATGAGAATCGCTTGGTAAGTTATTAAGATATGTTTAATGTCATTTGTATAACTTCATATTACATAGTAGCTTGGTATGTTGAACTATGTTCTTCTATTTCCGATTCTGAATTCTTATTCTGCCTTTCTTGCTACAAAATGTGTAGTTTTAGGGTGTAGGATGGATTCTACTTTATAATACTTAGAGTGCACAATGCTTGTTCACTTATGGACAGCATTCATACCACCAACATCTGTGGTGATTTAGATCATCAATATTTATGATGCGTGTCAATAGAGAAAATTAATCCAGAAAAGTGGGTAGGTCATTTGTTCTGTTCATCTGTTCAGTCATATATAGACCCACAGCTATTTTCATGTGAATCATTTTCAGTTTTAGAGTTTAAGTTATAATGCCCATTAGCACACAGCAACAAAAACACTGGCCAAAATCTTCAAATCCGGTCAAGAAATTATTGTCTGGAAAAGTATAGAATTTTGATATAGATAATGTATATGGCCCCTGTATAGAATAACTGGTATTAAGGAAAATCTTAAATTTTTTAATGCAGTCATTTTGCTAATGTAAGAACATATTCAGAATAATTAGACATCCTTTGGTTAATTTAATATGCCTGCATACCATAAAACTTATTATGAAAACCAAAGCCTCAAATAGCTAGTGTATTATACGCCCCAGGGCATGTTTCATATTTCATCAAATAAAGGCCATCCTCCAATACATGCCAGGTCAAAAATGGTTCAGCCTCTCAAAGATACAAGTACCCATATTATGCCATCACATTGCCATGACAAGATTTACAACTAAGTAGTAGTTTACAAATAACACTTTTTCACGTCAGTTGTAGGCTACTGTGGGACGAGATGTAGCGAGCTTCTAAGAAAATCAAAAGCACAATCCTCTTCCTGTTTTGGTTCATGTACTTCCCTTGTGCTGTAATTCAATCCTTCCATTTTCCTGGGGATCGTATCCAGTGCACCAACGTACACAGTGAAAGCGAGGTTTCTAGGGAACTAACTTTAATGATGATGGTGTCATTCTTCCATTATACTATGCAATCAAAATTAATTTCATAATGATATGTTAAAGCAAAATCCTGGCTGTAGTGGCTTTAAAGGTGAAATATGTAACATTTTCTACCCACTAGAAGGTGTTTTGTACACTTGTTCAACTGAAAACGTTGAAAGTTACACTTAAAACATGCACATTTAGGCACACATTTTGGTGTAACCTTATGTAACAACTAAACATTTAACAACTAAACAACTAAATTCTTAACCTATGTAATCATAATGCAAGTGTAGAGTGATTTAAAAACAAAGATTTGCATGTTGCATTCTATTAATAAACCAGAGCTTTATGCAACATAATTTCAGCAATTGTATGCCAATTCTACACAAAATAATCATATTGAGATATATGTCCATCTGTAATTCTGATAATGAAATTGTCAACTATGACATTAAGAGCCAGACCATACAGAGTGGTACATGCAACAAGTTAATAAATTAATGTACTATTACAATGCTAGGCATTCCATAAATAAAAATTGTTTTAATTCCGTTTTAATTTAATTTAATTTAATTCCGCCGGAAGTCCTGGAAGATGATTACCAGGAATTGTAATGACCTCACTCTCCAGGTCAATGGGTGGATGTGATGATGTCTCAGGACGTCCTTTATCATTTCCTCAAGTTTAAAGGAAGTAAATTCCACATAATTGTGATTGTACCATAATCTGAGAAATGTTTGTTACCAGATTTCAACACATTCTCTCTGAATTAATTAGCTGAGCATAATTCAGTTTCAAACTGAAAACTTTGTTTGGTCCAAAACCTGTTTACTGCTTTACTAGTAGTGATACTGAAACAAGTTTGTTTAAGGGTTGAGTAAAAAATATCCATAACATTATATTATTTCTGAAAATGTTGCTTTGAATTCAGCTTCATGCATATTTTGCCATATTATCCCAGTAGACACTATAGCATTTCTTCTAGGCTGATTAAAGTATATGCGTTGAATGACATGTGGTATTCAGTGTAGTGCGTATCACACTCTCACACCTTCTGCCCTTCTCAGTGTCAGTAGTGAGTGAGGCCAAACCTAGACTGTTGAAGTTGGCCATCCTTGCTTTTGGCCAGAGCGTTGATTGATAACCAGCCCTGAAGTTTCCTGACAGTCACATTGGGGCTGGTATTAAAACAAATAAGAGACGGTGTTCACTGCACTAAAAAGTGTTATCTGGTGAGTCATCTCCATATGCTACCCCAGTCACTTTGCATTACACATTGCATTGGAACTGACCTGGTTGCAAGCCAAGATGATTCCCTGAAATAGTCCAGCCTCACACACAATTGGCTGTCATGTATACATTTATACATTTAACAGCAGAGTGGAAATCAAACCAGCACCGACTGTTACATGAGGTGTCAGGTGACATAGCTTATCGTCTCTCAAGGCAACGGAAATTGTAACCTGCTTTTATCTTCCTTTGATGGAGAGATAAAAAGTAACAGATTTTATTTGTCACTGTGGGTGTTGTGCTACATTGTTCCTATTTCCTTGTAAGCAAAGCCATCAGCTGAGTATGGACAGACTTATATTTCTCAGGCTGTATTTTATAGTATGGCTGCTAGCCAACCCAATCTTCATTTTCATATAGAATTATGTCAAAAGTCATTCCCCTTGATTTCCTGTAACTCAATATCGGTGGGTAAAAATATTTGTGGGGGCATGGCAGAGCAGAAACACTAGAGGCACAGCATAGTCCTGAGTGGCCTGAGGCAGACGTTAGCAGTTTAGCAGAGCTTCAGTCTAAGATGCAACGTAGAGCGCTACTCGCTTGTTGTTTTCAAAGGGGTAACCGGGACCGCGGCTGCTGGAAAAGGCAGAGTGTGTTAGATACTATACTGGTCTGGCTGGAATTCAGGGGGCACGGTTGCAACAAGTCTGTAATGGGAGCTGTGCCCTTAAAGATTCAGCGCAACTTACTGCTTTCCGAGTAGAGTTTAGCCCCTTAAAGAGAAGGACCTCTGGGATTGCTTTAGTTTCAAGGGTTGTGCGTTTGGGTCATTCTTCCAAACAGAACGACTGGCCTCCTCTGACTAATAGCTGAGATCAGCCTTGAGAGGAATGCAGGTTGTCGCCAGAGCTATTTTGGCAACGTACAGCCGCTAATAATTGTAATCACAGAGCAGAACTCAGAGCAGTTGCCTTGCCGCTCTCTTTTTTCCTCCGAGCTGGCTTTATCATGCCACACTCGCTAGCGTCGCAGGGATCAGAGAGTTAAACGAATGGCACGCCGGCTCCGCTTGCATTTTGCGTCGAGGAGAAGCAACACGGACCCTCTGTCAGAGAGCCTGAGCAGCCATGGTGAGGAGAGCGGCGTCAGCGCGTCCGCTCGCGGCCCCGCGGAGAGCCTGGCGCACAGCTCCGTCCACATGAAGGTGACTCCCCTGTCACCCGACTACGGCAATTTACAGCGTTACTCGTCAGTGTTCATACCCAAGGTTAACGCTGGAGGAAGCAGCAAGAAGAGCGTTCTGCAGATCTCCCTGCAGCCCTGCGGTAAGCTCAGTGGAGAGCTGGTGGGCAGCGCAGAGGATGTGGAACCAGGGGGCTGTGAAGCAGGAGCAGGAAGCGGCTCTGATGGAGGGTCATGCAGCAGCAGCATGGCCAGCGACGCAGGGTACTGTAGCAGCAACAGCATCTTTGAGCCAGAGGGTCCAGAGCAGCACAGGATGGCCCAGGAGAAGAGTATCCTCTGCCGTAAGTCCAAGGTCCCTTTGAGGCGGTGCTCCTCCCTGGTTATATTTCCCAGGAGCCCCTGTAATACCCCGCCTGCGTCCCCGGTCAGCCCGGTGGCTGCGCCCGCTCTGCCCCCAGCGAGGGGTTCTTATCAGACATCTCTCCAGAAATCTGCCAGCGAGGACGATGAGGTCGTCGCCTGCAAAGGGTTTAGCGCCACAGCGCTCAATGGCCTTCGACTGTTGAAGAGCAGCTGTCCGTCAGCCGAGGTCAGGGATGCCAAGCACACGGTGCAGTTCAACGTTCCTTTACAGGACGAACCAAAATGTAAAACAGAAGACAGGAGCAAAATATCGGAACGGTCATCTGACCGGACAAATCGACACTCCAGCAGTGTGCTGCTGCACTTTGCCCAACAGAGACCGGTGATAACTGGGAAGGGAGCTACAACCAGGGCTGCGGTCGACGTGGAATATCCTGAGGCTCCGCGTCCGGCCACGCAGCCTGAAGGCAAACGCGAACCTCGCATAAAGCTGTATCGAAGTACATCGGCTTGTTTGCTCTCCTCGGCCAAACCCTCAGAAAAGACCCAAAACGCCTGTCCGCGAGGAAGAGGACAGGAAAGGCCAGAGGGAAACCATTGCCATCGCGCCATTCAAAGGAGCTTTTCCCTGGAAGTGCCCTACCCCAACACTGGGATTTCTTGTCACGTTTCAAACCCAAAGCTCTCTGCCCCTTGCTCTCCACATGTGCACATTCATTTGTCCCCTTGCTCTGGAGCCAGGCTGCCTAGCTCTGTTACTGACATAAACACCCGCAACAAAGGGGATCATATTCCGAAGGGCCTAGGTCAAAACACCAAGGTGAGTAATATGTTTGTCCCCTGGATTTGAATTAACTAATGCCCCCCGCTCAAAAGAGCTTAAACTAAGCAGTGCTCATGTGTATTATACCTCTTGGAAAAGGAGTACTTATCAAAAGTCATTGACCAGGTGAAAACGACACCACACTGAAGAACCAAACGGTTTCTAAATCAGCATTCTTACTGTGACATCTTGATGCAAACAGGCCCTTCAAGAGCTGGTTATACAATAACCTATAATGTTGTTAAATTTAATTTGGTTTTGTTTGAATACATAAACTGTTTTGTTATGGCAGTTCAAATTAAATGTCCATTAATGAAATGTCCATTTGCTTTTAAGGGTTATCTGTTTGAGATGAAGTTCATGAATCCCCTTGGGGGAATTACATATAAATATATAATATAATGTCCCTTTGATAATGCTCCTGTCCTTCACTGCTGTCAGCCTTCAGGTCTTTGAAGCTCTGTTTACTTCATGTCAGCCATTGGGCTTCACTACAAGCCTCACAGCAGAGTTCAGTAACTGAGAAGAGGATTACAGCTAAGTCATGCAATTAACAAGCTCTCTGTGGACAAACATTCAGAAGTATTCAGTTGCCTTACAGTAATCAATTTACATATTGGTGCACAAATAATTGCTGAAAAGGAGGGAAAGTAATCCTTCTTTTTTACATGAGTCTGCTTGGTTGTTAGTCTGTACACTCAGGCTTCGTTTAAGAGTAGTTCCCCATTTTTATTATTCTGTTAACGCTTTGAGTAATCAGCTTAAGTATTCACCCAGGCTAATTTTAGTTGTGGGTAAAGCAATGCCCCTTCCTGATATAAATAAAGTGGCTCTGAAATATTCCCCCTGACTCCAGATAGTCTGGTGGACTGTAGCACTGCCTGGTCTTGTGGATTCAAATTTAACAGCGTGATACTAGAGCAGCGTTCAGCCATGCCAGCCATCTGTGGAGGCGGGCGGGGGGGGTTGTAATGTAGGCAGGGCTGGAGCCTGATCCTTTCCCAGTAAAAGCTTGGTGTGTTCCCTTCCCTATGGGTGCCCCTGCTAGGCAGTGTTTGTGAAGGATCAGGTGTCCCCCTGCGCTCCCCTGCATTTAGCAGGTTGTCAAGACGGAAGGTATGCATCAGTAATTAGCTATTGCCCTTACCTTTAAAGAGCCCACACGCTCTGTTTTTACAGATCTTGATCTTTGTCTAATATGTTATCTAAAGACTAGTTGTGCACAAGTAAATTCCTATCCAATGACCAAATGTGTTTATTTAGTTTTTGTGACATAGTTATCTTTGTCAGTTAGTTTGGAGAACTTTGACACGTCTCTTTCCCAGAAGTCTGCATCATTCAGCGGTCACATGGTTTTGTTTGTGTTCTTGCCACACTTGCCAACACTCGGACAGCCCCTAATGGAATGATTGACAGTGTCACATGTGTGCACCTTAAGTTAGACAACAAGTTAATCATTATCTAAACACCTGAGATAATAATTCAGACTCAAACCTTCTTTAATGTTGCCCTCACCCTACAAACGGAAACGTGGCATTTTATTGTTTAGCTTTTTTTAAAAGGATCTCCAATTTGTTCATCTTGCTTCATTTTTCCAGCCGTTTCCTCCAGTCCAGGTCCATGTCTGCTTTCCTCGTGTTGAGGCTGGCTTTAGCCATCGTGAAGCTTGTGTACTCTGGTGATACAGTCCAACAGACAAAGACAAAGAGCATTATCCTTTAAACGACACATTTTGAAGTTACTGGTGCAGATGTTACAAAACCCACAATGTAAATTTTATGAAAATGTCAGCTCCCATTGTTGTCGTAGTGTCGTCATCGGCAGACCTCGCCAGCAGGTTAATAAACAACCAGGACTAGCCGCACCACTCAGGGACAGCTGAAAGAAAGACATTTTCTGTTTAGACTATTTTCATTTTTTGGATTTCCGTAGCATTGACATTAAAGAGTCATTTTGTTATGTAGGTTTAATTATCCTATATTATACAGATGTTTTATTGAAATTATAATAAATCAAAACCTTCTATAATTAATGGGGGGGGGGATATATCTATTTTTCCAAGCCCAAATGAAATCCAAGTTATCTATGATTTGATCCAGTTGTACAGGAGGCTGAGTATTATGAAATACTTTACTTCACAGTAGTCAGGTTTGACTGAACCCCAGAGGGATTACAGTTAGTCACAACCCAGTGTCCAGTAATCTCACCAGCCAGCCTTCCTAACCCATGACTGTCATCTCCAACACATATAGCCATGGATTAACTCATTTTATGGCATCCTCTCTGATTCTTAACTGACATCCTCACTGAGATCATTAAAATAGTTCATCCAAAAGTCGTTATCTACTAACCCTCACATCCCACACCAAACCTTTGTGTTGGTTTGTGTTGGTTGGGACAGTGTGGGATGGTCTTTATATGGACATACATTATTCAATGTAGCAATGTAACATTTTAATTTGTAGGTAAATTATTCCTTTAACCTCCTATTCCTCTATATGTCTTGAAACACTGATTTTAAACTGCTTCAATAACATTGTCTGGCCTTAACCCTTGAAAAGTATAGGCTTCACAAGCTACTGTCCACCTGTCAAAAACAACTTGCTCTTGCCTACATTAAGATCTGAGCTTGTGTTTATACTATAGATGACAAGGACCACCTCATGTGTGGCCAACGTTGCTTACTGCTAGCTGCTACAGCGAGTAATATCTAGTGTTGCATACGCCTTCCCTGCCTTACCCTTCACAACACTAACTGAGCACTGGTCATTTTAGACTTGCAATTTGTTGTTCATTGTTCTTCATCCAGTTCTTCATTGTCATACTAATCCATCACTCCACCCTGTGCACAGGGAGTTGTCAAAGACAAGTACATTGTATTGCAGTTAGTGTAATCTGTTGTTTACTGAAACAATGGCTCAATGTCAAGTCAAATTTATTTTTAAAGTACATTTAAAAACAACAACAGTTGACCAAAGTGCTGTACAATAAAAATAGCAAAAGCCATAAAACAACACAATAAAAACACAAAGACAAGTTTAACAGATAAATAGACAAAGAAAGGCAACTCTGAGTTAAAAGCCAAGGAATAAAGATGTGTTTTAAGAGGAGATTTAAAAACAGGCAGTGTAGCGGCCAGCCTCGCATGCAGAGGAAACTCCTTCCAGAGTTTGGGGGCTACAACTGTAAAGACACAATCTCCCCTGTGCTTCAACCTTGATCTTGCGTGTTCCTGTTAAAAGACGAGCTGCAGCGTTCTGGACCAACTGCAAGCGTGAGAGCGAGGCCTGGCTAACACCAACGTACAGGACATTACAGTAGTCAGGACAAGATAAAAGCATGCATAACCCTTTCAAAATCATTACACGATAAAAAGGACCTTAGTTGAGAGCCTTGGCTAGAAAAGCTTAGATTTGATCACTGAGTTTATCTGTTCATCACTGCCCATTATTACACCCAGATGTTGCATATTACGTGTTTTGTTGAAATGTATGTTGAAGTTTTAAATGACCAGATGGTGTGAGTTAAGTGTAAGCATAACTGGCAGAAGTGTGGTGAAGGTGAGTGTAGATCTAATCAGTTGAAGGAAAGCGCTGTGATGGATGGTTTCCATGTGATAAATCTATGGACAGCCTGGGCTTGCCTGCTGCTCTTGGCTGCAGTACTACAAGGGAGAGTATAGGAGGAAGGAGGGTTTTCATATATATTTGTTCATGTAAACACTCTACAGTCTACTGTCAGCCAGTTTGACATGCTGAGGGTGTTAAGTTGGTCACAAAGCTGACTCTGACAACATTATGTGTTTGCTTTCAGATCAGTATGTTGTAAAGGCTTTGAAAGGGTAGAAAATGAAAGGTTCATTACAGACAGGTATGTGTCTGACAAATCCTACATCTGTCAGAATCCCTCTGTGGCATTCTTTTCTCTGAATAATACAACATAAATATCTAGACTAGTCATGCTGTGTGTGTGTGTGTGTGCGTGCGTGCGTGCGTGTGTGGAAAGAGGCGATTTTGAAAGCCGCCACACCTTTTGAGAATGATTTTACGATAATCATAACTGGACGACATTCCCTGTTTCTTTGTTTGCAGACTCGTGATGACTTTTTGGGCCAGGTGGACGTACCTTTACATCAGATACCGGTGAGAACTATCTGCTTTGTGCATTTTTGCTTGAAATACATGCTTTGTGTATGGAAGGGAAGTAGGCTGCTGTTTTATGACTTATTTTTATGATCCGTTCAACTAAGCAACTGCTGCATCTGTCCTTCCAATATGAAGCTAAGTTTTACTTGTAGCATTTGTGAACTTTTAACCGTACCTTCAACCATGTAAACATGCACACCCTCATTCCCGTGTCTGTTCCACTTCATTGTCTACAGTTTTGTAAATACAGACCTACATGTTTTTGTTATGTTTCTGCGGTTGTTTTATCATAAATACAACACCCACAAATTGGCACTCGTACATGTTCACCGTCATTTCACGTGATATAACTTTTAATGGGACTGTAGTACACTATGTTATGATATGATGTCATACAGTACGCCTGTCCTATTTCACACAGCTGTACACATTTAAGAATTAAAGGATTTCCATCTTTATTTTCTTTTTTTGCAGACAGAAAATCCTAACACTGAAAGGCCATACACATTCAAGGATTTTCTGCTTCACCCAAGAAGGTTTGCATTATTTCATCTTTATGTAATTCTTTCTCCTTCCTAGTTATACATCCCATTGTTACACGTTTTAGTACATTGTTTTTACATATTGCAGGAGAGATTATATAGCTACACTGTACATTTTGGTCTTAAAGGAATATACCGACATTTCAGAAAATACGCACTTTGAACAACTTACCGGTTCTGTGATGAGAACACAGACACCAAAACCATCCATGAATCTCCGGTTGATCAGTCGCTCCAAATTTCAGTAATATTTCACTATTTTTAATGACACATGGCTCAACCTGGCATCAATGTTTAGCAGATTGGTCAAATAAGACAAAATGTAGTGAAATAGAACGTACCCCTTGAAGCTGCTTGAAGAACATGCTGGCTTGTGTAAACACAGAAACAACAGAGAGTTCATGGTAAACATATTTGAACTATCTCCTGAACACTCATGCCAGCTGACCCGTGTGTCATTACAAATGGCAGAACATTCAGTTATAGAGTGTTAACAAGTTGTCATGTGATAGTTTTGGGGATACTGCATGTTGCATCCTATACGTAACATGAAGTATGAAGCGTTAGTACTGGTTAACGGAGCGACTGATCAACCGGAGATTCATGGATGGTTTTGGTGTCTGCGTTCTCATCACAGAACCGATAAATTGTCCAAAGGGCGAATTTCCCGAAAAGTCTGTGTAAGCTTTCCTGACAATACTTATTACATTTCTTATTACTCCTTCTTAAAAACTTGTATTTTGTTTGTTCTTGTGCAGCCACAAGTCCAGGGTCAAGGGTCATCTGCGTCTCAAAATGACCTACCTTCCTAAAACCTCTGGCTCAGAGGAGGACCCTGCAGATCAGACTGAAGACATGGATGTAAGCCACCCTATCCTCGTCCCTCCACCAATTAACCCCCACCCCCCCATCCTCGCACCTCCTCTCCCATCTGGTATTGAAATTGCCGGTGCAATGATCCTTCTTAGCCTTTCATTTTAGTCTTCATGTTCTCCCTAACTTGCTGGGCGCTGAACCTTCATGCTGCAGCATGAACAAGCTCAGTATATTAACAATAACAGTCTGAAGAAAAGAAGCCAGGCTTGTTAAACCAGACCGGAATATTGTCAAGTCCAACAGCCTGAAGGACATTTGGCTGCTCTGACAGGAGATATCCGTTAATAAAAACCTGCTAGTCACCGTTCTTAAATAAGCTTCAAGAAAAAAAAACAGAATTCACATGTGTTATTACAGTTCAGTCTAGATTAACTCCTAAGAAGTATGTCTCATCCCTCTCTCTCCAACTGCTCTGCTGATAACTGCCTTTGAATATTTGTTTGAACTTTTAGTATCACTTTTTACAGCACAGACTAGGGTCTTAACCATCCAAGATCACAAAATATAAAAATATAAAAAATTCAGTTTCATTTTATTGTAAGCAATATCTTAGGACACCATGTCCATAAAGCCGGCCTATATTTGTCCCACTGTTGGCCTGTGGCCTTTAAGTAATATGCTGACAACCTCCTTAGAATGATTTTGAAGGAAACCCAGAGCACTATTCCCCATGCTAACTGGTGAATTTTCTGATTGTTGCCAAGTTTCCTTTGACTTGTACAAATATACAACTTGCAATAGGATATCATGCCAACGTTGCCAATGCAGGGTTGTATAACATGTTTCTTCATGTAACGCAGCCTAGCTGGGAGTTTCTGGAAGGCCAGGACATGTCAGGTCCAAGACACAACCATCAGCTACCTGCCCTGCCCCCTGGCTGGGAGGAGAGGCAGGACAACCTGGGGAGAACCTACTATGTGAACCATGAAAGCAGAACTACGCAGTGGTACAGGCCCACTACACAGTAAGACTGCTGCCCGCTCATCTCTGGAGTTTCACTGCTTGTTTTGTTGTATGATGCTTTGCTGTAAAGTGTGTGAGAGACGCTTGTTGCTTTTGGGAGTTAAAGGTCTTTGTGTGCGTCTCTTGCACAGAGACAGTGAAGTAGAGACTCAGCGGAGACAGGACATCAATATGGAGGCCCAGCATGCTTTCATCGCCCGCAGGCAGATCTCGGACCACGAGGACACTGAGAGGCGAGAGTCTCCTGAGGTAACTCTTTATTAGACTTGCCTAGCCTTGCCTAGTACGTTTTACTGCTGCGAAATGCGTAGAGTTTTGGGATATTTTAGTCTTATTTATATAAATGGTTTTTGGGTGAAAGGTAAAAAAAAAATGCAGTCAGAAAATTAAATAAAATAAACATTGAATGATAATATAATGACTGAATCTCATCATGCGCAAGATCAGGAATTGTGTTCAAGTATGTGGAACGTATTCAGCGTATTCATCAAGATAGATATCCACAGCAAAAACACTCCAATAGAGACATAATGGAAGTCCTCCATGATGAGCAAAGTATCCTCTTGCTGTTGTTGGCCCAGCTGTTGGCTAAATTAAATCTTTTGTGATGGAAAACTGAAAATGAAAAGTTCTCAGCAAGCTTGTCTTTGTGAGTTTTAATATAGATCTTTGCAAAGGAATCAGCACACTGACAGATCAACTGACTGACAAGGACTGACCCAGTCCTGCAGCAGTGTTGTGCATAGATAGAAAAACCTCTAGTATACCAGTGTTGTTGAATATCAGATAACATCCCCCCTTTTTGATACATGGTCTTTATCATGTGTCAACTTCTCATAGTGAGGAAATAGTGAGGAAACAGACACTTAGGTAGACATGGATTACCATCTGGACCGTACCAAATCCCATCCCTGAAAATTAAACCACTTTTCTTCCAAATGAGTCTCTCATCAGCTGTGGCTGGAGACTGCAGTTCCTGTACATCTTCTGTTGGTGTGTGTCATCATTCAGGAAAAGGAAGTTGTGTTAAAGATAAGTCTTCTCGCGGTCAGCTTTGCAGCCATATCTGCACGAGCATTGCCTTTTGAAACAGGATCTGAACTGTTAATGTGTGCATCACATTTACAGACAGCAACCTGTTTAGGGAGCAGAACAGCATCTAGAAGGTCGGAGACTAGCTGGTGATGTGCGATTGGTTTGCCTGATGATGTTAAAAATTTCCTGTGTTTCCACAAAGTGCCAACGTCATGAACAACCACAAAAGCATATCTGCTGTCGGTGTAGATGTTCACAGTTTTATCCTCAGCACATTTGCATGCTTCTATAAGAGCAGTGAGCTCTGCAGCTTGTGCTGACAAATTTGATGGTAATGGATATGAAATCAAAGTGTCATGTGCCGTTACCACAGCGCAGCCAACTTTGTTTTGGCCTGTCTCTGGATCACGAGATGCTGATCCATCCGCAAAAAGCTCAAGATCAGGATTAGAGAGTGGACTTTCCTGCAAATCAAGTCTTGGAGTACAGACTTCAGTTATTGCTGCAACACAGTTATGCGAGTTGCAGGGTTAAGAACAGTACACCTTTTTACTGTAATGTTGGGCATTTCTAACAGAACTGTGTTGTAACGAAGCCATCGAGCTGTTGACAGGTGTGATGTTTTCTGCTCTAACAAAATGAGTGAAACTGAGTTTGGTACCAATAAGGTCAGATCTGAGTAGCCCACGATGTCACGTGAGGCCATTACAGCCTTTTCTGCAGCTGCTACAGCTCTGAGACATGTGGGGAGGCCTGCAGCTACTGGATCTAATTTAGCTGTAAAATAAGCTACAGGTCTGAGTTTGCCTCCATGGTCTTGTAGTAGAACAGAAGTCATACAAGTTTCAAGTCATTAAAAGCTTGATTTGCTTCCTCTGTCTAGGTTAGTTTATTATGCACACTAAGGCCTTTCCCATGTGCGATTGCGTTCAAGGGAGTCTTGAGAACTGAGTAATTTGGAATGAAGGATCTACAATAAGAACACATCCCCAAAAATGACATCACTTGTTTTTTAGTGACGGGTTTTGGAATGTTTTGGATCGCTTCAATACGTTTGGGTGAGAGGGATTTGCCCTCTGCTGTGATCACATGACCCAGAAACATTACCTTTTGCTGGACAAATCTTAATTCCACTACACTTTCTAAATCGTTCCCAGAAGCGTTGACTTCGAGGAGTTTTGTGTGTTTAGGACCAGCGGTAGTCCCACTGTGTTCATTAATCTTTTCTATCTTCTCCTCCTCCAGAGCTGGGAGATCATAACAGAGGATGAGTCTACCTTGTACCACAGTAATAACCAGCGCTCCACCCCTCCACCCCACCCAGCTCTGGACTTCTATCCTTTCTGCGAGGAACTTAGTCACCTTCAGGTGTCGGGGGCCACCCCTAGCGAGAGACGCACCTCCCAGACGGTGAATAATGTCCCATTCAGCAGAGGACTTGTTACCTACAGCCAGTCAGACTCATTATAAGATACATGAACGTGAACGATCAGTCATCAATGACGTGATGTATACATGCTTAATAACTCATACCTCATAACTTAATTCCTAAGTAGTGACTGTTGTGTTCGACATATCTATCCTCTGCTGCAGGATCACTCTAGTAATTCAAGCCATTCCAGACGTAGAGGAAGTGCCCCGGCTTCGACAGCAGAGGAACATCCTGTTCATCCCGTGGTGCGTATCTTTACTCACGGATGCCCAACTTTGCCACCCCTGTCTTACAGCACAATGTTAGTGTGCGGTTGTTTCATGTAGGCATCACAGCTTGCATCAGCTCCTGTGGTCAGGAAGGGAAGAGGCGGTTTTAATGAAGTTTGCGGGCTATCATGGTACATCAGGATGTTGAGGTTCTGAGTATTGATCGTGGTATTTTCCATTTGTGTCCTTGGATAGCTGCTACCTACCTCGTCCGGGCTGCCTCCAGGCTGGGAGGAGAAGCAGGACAGTAAAGGGAGACGCTACTATATCAACCACAACAGCCGAACCACGACGTGGACAAAACCCCTCGTTCAGGTAGACCGCTCTCTGTATCTCACTCTAGTTGATGGGGACAAGCGGTGTCTACCAGGACTGAATCCATCTATATCAAACTTAAGATCTGCAGTTCTTATTCATTCATGATCCTGTCCATGCATCCTACAGTCTAATGGACTGATGTGTTTTTCCATTGAACAGACGACCTCAGAAGCAGCAGCACAAAGTGTTTTATCCCAGAGCCCCACGGTGTATCTTCCTCCCATGTCCCCTGAGGGCTCTCCCCAACACTCTCCAGGACCAGTGCCCAAATACGAGTGTGGTTTCATGCCTACAGGCTGGGAGGTCCGCAGTGCCCCTAACGGAAGACCCTTCTTCATCGACCACAACACAAAGACCACTACCTGGGTAAGAACCAGCAGACTGTAGGGCTTCAGGTACATCCTCTCCTCCCAAAACTCACGGATCCAACCCCTGACCCAGGCACAGGCTCTGGTTTACAAAGATATATTTTGTTCAGCCTGGGACAGAACAAAGGTCTGGTCTCATGGCTCTCAGGTCTCTGAAGGTGAAACATCAGATCTAACGGGACTTAGGGAGTTGTTTAAGGTCAAATCAGAATGTTGTCTTGCTGTTCAGGCACTGTGCTGCATCTGCAGCTTCACTTTAGACATAGAGGCATAGAAAGCTGTTTTTGTCTCGTTTCTATAGAAACCATCTGAACCCATTTAAAGCCAACCCAAAAACAGGAAATTATAAAATGATGAGAGTTGGAAAGTATAAAATGCTCCTCTACATACCTTTTATATTCTATAAAGAATGAATGTTAGTTATATGGGCGTGATCATTTCACACATTTCACACATTTCACACATAAACATGTCTCATGAAGCCACCATTTCCTGTTTACATGACTTGCATCCTGTTTGTCTGCAGGAGGATCCCAGGCTGAAGATTCCTGTGCAAATGAGGAGGAAACCTTCACTTGACCCAGCTGATCTGGGCCCATTGCCAGTAAGTCCATTAACTAACGTAATTTTCTGGAAAAACAAAAATCAATTGAACAGTAAACCTCAGGTCTCAAGCCAGAAAGTGGCATTTTGTAACTGGATTACTCTTTACTTTACTGCAGCATGAATATTGATGCACAACTGCACAGATATTGCAGTTTATAGAGATGAAACCTGCAGCATCTTTGTTTGGTAACATTACTGCTGTTTTCCCAGGCTGGTTGGGAGGAGAGGGTCCACAGCGATGGGAGGATATTCTACATAGATCACAGTACGTATGGTATTTAATACCCAGAAGTCATCTTGGACACAACATACAGTATATTGTAATGGACGGCTTTCATTATGAATGTGTTGTGTTGTACTATGTTTCAGACACCAGGACCACACAATGGGAAGATCCCAGATTACAGAACTCGGCTATAACAGGACCAGTGAGTATAGATTTATTATACTGAAGTATGACATCTGCATAAAAATAAAGATTTTAAATATGCATTATTGACCATAGGTCATAAGGTTGTAATTGATTTCTGAGCCTGTCTCCTGTCATTTGCAGGCTGTGCCTTATTCCAGGGATTATAAACAGAAGTATGAATACTTCCGGAAGAAGCTGAAGAAACCGGTAAGATGAATGAATGCCTTTTAAAGGAACGCAGTATCTGAGGATTGAAAGACCAAATTTACAACTACATCTAAACTCACAAATAGAACCATTCTTATTAGAACGTAGACGTGTTCTCACTGTTTCTGCTGCTGCAGTGTATCCTTGTGCTTCTTAAGGTCGTGACCTCTCTCCAGTATTCCATAGCCTTTTCATGGTGATCATACAACTGTTCTACATTAAACTATAATAAACACTCTCACCAGGCCGACATCCCCAACCGTTTTGAGATGAAGCTGAGACGGAACGCTGTGCTGGAGGACTCCTACCGACGCATCCTGTCAGTCAAGAGGGCCGACTTCCTGAAGGCGAGGCTCTGGGTGGAGTTTGAGGGCGAGAAAGGCCTGGACTACGGGGGCGTGGCTAGGGAGTGGTTCTTCCTCATCTCCAAGGAGATGTTCAACCCTTACTACGGACTGTTTGAGTATTCTGCCACGTGAGTCCAAATATTATCGCTTTTATTTATTTTAGTCGTATGCGTTGTTTTAACAATCAGAGGTAGCCGGGAATTAAATACAGAGCCTTGTAAGATTAGACATTTAAAAGGCCGTGTACGTTTTGCTTAGATTGTTCATGTTCTCTTCACTGACAGCAACAATTAGGCAAAAAACCTTTTGGTTTAAATTGTTGAACAATTTAGAAAAGCTCTTCCATTCAAGATGTTAAGCAGACACTCTTCTTCTAGGGTTCCTACACAAGTCTGGAGGACAAATGAGAATTAATCTGAGAATAATTAGGTCTTGAAAAGTTTCTGAATGTCATTAAATCCAGATAGTTTTAGATCAGGTATTGTGATTGTTGTTGTGAATAGTAATCTTCAGTTATTGTATAAAGTGATAGTAGCCCAGCACACGCTCAAGAACACTCACTAAATTATTCAAGTCCAAGAAATGAAGGTCTGGATGAAGTATGGTATAATTTGTTATTATATATTATATGGTTTTTATAGATTTTATTTAACAATAACAACCCTGCTCTTCAAAGTACAGTTGGCAAATAACATGGGTTTAGTTGGTTACCTTACAAACTAACTTGGGATCAATAAGAATGGATATAATACATTTCTGTGTTAATCTTTGTTAAGATACTTCACAGCCACAGAATTAAGTGGTAAATGTTGTTATGTCATAATAGTGGGAACTTAAATTCAACATAAAAAAACAGCTCACAGCTAAATTCTAATGGAGAGTCTGTGGGCTTGAACAGCTGACCAAGGCATGAAGTTTATACTGTCAAGGGCCTCTTTTAAATATGATATGTCTTTCAGGGATAACTACACACTGCAGATTAACCCCAACTCAGGCTTATGTAATGAGGACCACCTGTCCTACTTCAAGTTCATTGGTCGTGTGGCGGGCATGGCAGTTTATCATGGCAAGCTGCTAGACGGTGAGCATGCTTACTGGGCACATTCCACTCATAAAAACACTTTTAACTGTTGTTATTAAAATATTTTCAAAGAGTTGCTGGGGAAATGCAGCGGGAGAGTCACAGGGTTCAGGCTGACATTTCAGTTTGTGTCTTTCAAAGCCTTCTTCATTCGGCCGTTCTATAAGATGATGTTGCAGAAGTCCATCACTCTCCAGGACATGGAGTCTGTGGTACGCGTCTTAAACGTCTTAAATGTATCCATTGCTGTTTACCATCTGTCACTTCAAAGCACAAATATTTCGACGTATATGAATATTAAAGGTGTTTAACGTTTGTCTTTTAGGACAGTGAGTATTTCAACTCCTTGAAGTGGATTTTGGAGAATGACCCGACAGACTTGGATCTGAGGTTCACCATCGATGAAGAGCTGTTCGGACAGGTTTGCTCCGTGTGATCTCCTCACGTTTAAGCTTGATGGTCAGTTCTCATCACTGTGGTTCATGCTGACGTATGTCCATGATTCTGGTTTAGACTCACCAGCATGAACTGAAGCCGGGTGGCATGGAGATCATAGTCACCGACGACAACAAGAGGGAATATATCCAGTAAGCAGAAGGACTCCTGGCTGAGACGCAGACAAAGCACCTCATTTATTCATTTATAATCAACAATAAAAATGTATAAATGCTGATCTCTTGTTTTTGTTTGACAGTCATGTCATGCAGTGGAGGTTTGTGAACAGGATACAGAAGCAGATGACTGCATTCAAGGAGGTTGATATTTGGTTATATTTTCTATTATTAATAATAAAGTTGTAATAAGCATTTGAAGAAGGATTAAAGATCTTTTTCTTTTCTCTGCTGTTTTAGGGATTCTATGAGTTGATACCTCAAGATCTCGTCAAGATCTTTGATGAGAACGAACTTGAGGTGAGTTTCTACTTGGTACTAGATGTTCTTTCAAGTGACATAAATTATGATCTTCATCTGTCTGTCTGCCCTCTTCACCTGTCTGTCTGCCCTCTTCATCTGTCTGTCTGCCCTCTTCATCTGTCTGTCCTCTTCATCTGTCTGTCTGCCCTCTTTATCTGTCTGTCTGCCCTCTTCTGTCCTCCAGCTCCTAATGTGTGGTCTAGGAGATGTCGATGTGAACGACTGGAGAGAAAACACCAAGTATAAGAACGGCTACTGTTCCAACCAGCCAGTCATCCAGTGGTTTTGGAAAGTAAGACTACTTTACATAACAGGAGCCAATAAGATAAACTCTGGCCCTGGAAACTAGTGGCTCTAGATGCTGTTTGTTCTCTGGTCCTGAAAGAACTGTGTGTGTGTGTGTGTGTGTCTCTCTGTGTGTGTGTGTGTCTGTGTGTGTGTGTGTGTGTGTGTGTCTCTGTGTGTGTGTGTGTGTGTGTGTCTCTCTGTGTGTGTGTGTGTGTGTGTGTTTATTCGTTCTGTCATAGACTGTACTGCTGATGGATGCAGAAAAGCGAATTCGACTTCTACAGTTTGTGACGGGTACATCCAGGGTCCCGATGAACGGCTTTGCTGAACTCTACGGTGAGTCGACCAATCAGTGTTATAACCCACAGTGGGTCTGTTGTTGGAGAGAGCAGAATAATCCAGATAAAGAGGACAAATTCTGCTTTTGTGCTAAATGTGACCTCTGTTTGGATGTTTATATGTAAGTCAGCTGTTAACCAAATAAACCGCAGGAAGGAGATTATCAGTAGTCGGTATGTTTAGTCGGGTTACTCATTTTATATGTAGTCCAACTGAGTGACTGTTATATCAAATCATCCCCCTATACTCCACAATACTCACCTGTCTTCATGGGACAGTTTCCATATCAATTTGGGTTGAGTTTAAATTGGATAACATGAATGTTTCTTCCTCCTCTTGTTTGATGTTTTGCTGCTCCAGGGTCCAACGGACCACAGCTGTTTACCATTGAGCAGTGGGGAGCACGAGACAAGCTGCCCCGAGCCCACACCTGGTGAGCACATCACAGAGATCTCTCTGCTTTCCCTCAGTCT
The DNA here is from genome assembly GCA_900302305.1 of Polymixia japonica. Taxonomy (NCBI): domain Eukaryota; kingdom Metazoa; phylum Chordata; class Actinopteri; order Polymixiiformes; family Polymixiidae; genus Polymixia; species Polymixia japonica. The sequence goes on along the minus strand of OMKK01055921.1, from coordinate 765 downwards.
GCGTTGTACTTGATTCACATATTGTCTTTACTTTCACCCCCTAAAGCTTCAACCGACTGGACCTGCCTCCGTACGAGTCCTTCGAAGAACTGAGGGAGAAACTTCACATTGCCATTGAGAACGCACAAGGTTTTGACGGGGTGGATTAGAAAGTGATATCGCTAGATATGGGTTAAATTGGCGTGATTGCCATCAAACTGTAGCCCACGAAGCACAATGTAGTTCAGCTGTTGAGGGAAGAGCTCAGATACAGACCTTACCTGCCAGCAATGTGACATATGAAGGACCGTCACACAACCTTCCTACTGGACCCCTCTCCTCTGTCCTCTCTCCTCTGTCCTCTCTCCTCTGTCCTCTCTCCTCTCTCCTCTCTCCTCTCCCCTCTCTACTCTGTCCTCTCTCCTCTGTCCTCTCTCCTCTCTCCTCTCTCCTCTCTCCTCACTAAACCTCCCAGAGCCTGTAATTCATTTCATTCAATTCAATTCTCACTCAGTTCAATTCAGTTGAATGACCTTGAGATGAGACATTTGAAATGTACTGTCAAAACTAAAGAAGGACAGCAACAAGAACCGGTAAACATGTTCATACATGAAGTTATCAGCCTGCATTTCCCAAGTATCAGTGTTTAAATACCAATAATAACATTCATAATGTCAAGCTGTCACTTTAACCAGCCTTTCTTTACCTCTTTTAACACTTCTCTCTCTCTCTCTCTCATCATCTCTCATCCTGTTTATTTTGGTAAACATGTGTTGAGTGTGAGGA
>OMKK01055919.1:21138-37035 GCA_900302305.1 Polymixia japonica | reverse complement strand
CTTTCTAGAAGTGGATCAAGTCTCCAAACTCAACTACTGCTGCTAGTTTTGTGGCAGATCAAGAGATAGTCAGGTTCACAGAATACATGAAAGAATCATTCATTAAAATATCAGAGCCTATTCTCGGACTTCAAAAACAAACGTGACGTTGTTCAGAAAATTATAGATATGTCTTTTCTCTGCAAAGACCGTGAAGGACAGGAGCATTAAGACCAAACATCACCAGTCAACTAATTCATGTAAGTCAATGATGTAAACGATATTGCTGTTATGCAGATATGTGAACTCTGATGGGAACAAACTCTGAACAACAAACAATAGTTATTTTATAGTAAAACTATATATAAAACTCATTTTAAGGGTCAAATAGGTTTTGCGGCTCCATGAATTTTAATTTTATCATTTTTATTCAAAAATGGCTCTTTTGATAGTAAAGGTTGCCGACCCCTGGTCTAGCTCTAACAATAAAAAACGCTTTACTTTCTGCTTTTCTATATTAAATATTTAATATCTATATTTATACTTAAGTATATTAAAAGTAGATACTTTTTGACTTGTATAAAAAAAACAAAAACCGTATATCTTTAGCTGGATGCTCCGACTTTTATTTGAGTAACATAAAGTACTTTTTCCACCCCTGTTTAAAGGCATCCCACCTCTTTATTAGGGAAAAGTCATCTGATATCTGGATTAAAAAGGGAGATGACAATGAATGAGGGAAGTTGAGGGAAGTGAGAGAAGTACCAGCATGTTGCCGCAGCTTCAATTAAAATAGTCCAAAACCAGAGGTCTACCACCTACAGTTTGGAGCCCCTGATCTGGAAAGGTAACATATGCAATCACTTTCATTTAGAAAGGAATTTAATTTAAAAAGGAAGGACAGGGATCGGATTAAGTGCAGCAGATGCCCACGGCATCTTCCAACCACCTAGCCAGACTAGCCAGACCAAACGCCACCCCGAGCGGTGCGATCACCCCGGGAAGAGAGGGAAGAGAGAGAGCGACCGCGTGGGGGATGGGGGGCGGCGGCCGGGATCGGGCTTCCCGGACGAGTCACCTAGGAATTGGATTACATGACTGGTTGCAGAACGTTTTGTTTTCTTTTGTGATTTTTTTTTCTTTTTGCCGTGGCTGCCCGCCATGTTACCAGCAGAAACACTGTAACTAACCTGCACAGTCACCGCTGAGGAGACTGACTGTAGGTGGGACAACAGTGTGGTCCAGGGAGCAAATGCCACCCAACACCAGCTTGACCAAGGTGGTTTTGAGTCTCTCGGGCAGCAGGGACAAGAGGAAGAGGGGAAGGTAGGCCACATAGCGCATGTGGCACAGCACAGGTGTCATAACCTTGCCCTGAGGAGTCTGGGCCATATGCTCAATGGTGGGGAACAGCATGACAGCCTTCATGACCTATAATGTACAAAAGACAATGATCACAAAGGGCGTGGCCTCAACACATTTTAAACCATGTTCTGGCAAAATACTCAATTGTGATTGGCTGGAGAGGTGTTGATTAACTTTGGATAACAGCACGGCTATGACGTACCAGTCTTATCAAAGTTCTAAATGAATGTGCTATTAAGATTTCCACTGACACATACACTGGCCACTTGTAGGTCCACTGGTTTAACATTAGTAGCTATTGGGCAAACACCAAGTTGCCTTCAAAATACTACAGCAATAAAATCTTCTTCAAATCATCCTCAAACGTTGTGTTGCAACATTAGCTACAATGTATGAATGTAACAACTAAACACAATGTAACATAACTGCTGTAGCTAAATTTAAGAATATAAAAATATATTCTGTAGACCGAATATCTTAGTTACCACAAGACCAAGCAAAGCAGTTTGGTGTTTAAGGACGCAGTATTTCCACAAGTAGGTCTTGTGGTGGCAAGTCTTTATGCTGTCTGGGTTATATAATTACATTCAGCATAGTGTGCTTTCAGTCATTAATGCATTTAAAGGTAAAGCCCCAAATATACCACTTGATTAATATAACCTTGCATTTTATTGAGGCAAGGGCAAGAAAATACGGCCTGAGAACAGGTGCAGGACCTGTATGACCAGGTAGCCACAATAGCCTTCTCTAATTCTCAGTAATGAGGTCCAACAGGCCTCTGAATAGCAGGTCTTCTAGTGCTTGTGTTATGAGCCCTCCTTCAGTCTGAGCCACTGATTGGAGGAGCATGGCTTTGAGGAAATGGTAGACTTTGACTTTCTCTTGCTCCTTGTAAGTGTAGGGAGCAGCAGCTCAGGGACTTCAAGCCTCAAAGATGGCAAAGATATTTTAGGTTTATTCACAAAGACTCTTGAAGAGGTTCACTTGTACATGGAAAGTAACCTACAAAAGCAAAATAAAATTGAAATTCAACCTTTAGAAATATCCTCAATGTAAACAACATTTTTACAACCATCATATGTGACAGGGTCTGGTAATTTAAGTACAAACTCGGAAAGCATCAAATTCGCGCAAATCGCGGGTTTGCTGAATGAAAAAAAGCATGTTGACTTAAGGCATAAGAACATTCAAATACGCATAACTTCCTCAATTCATTTCAGATTTCAATGTGTGGCACATCATCTGAAAGCTTTGAATCTGGACTTTCATAATCAATAAAAAAAGTGAAAAATGACCTCGGCCAACTTTGTACTCAAATTACCAGACCCTGTCACATATATGTTCACATCTTCACATTCACGTTGATTTAGGGACAAAAGTTGCCCACAATTCACACTTTTCATGAACAAAAATATCTCAGCAGACAAGAAGAAAGAAACAAGTCAGAAAATGGAAGTTATTAGCAGTACTTGGGGAAAGCCCCCTCAGATATAAGGGGAGTTTCTTGCGTTATTTAATCTGTTTCCTTTTAGCATGGCGACCAGACCACAGGGCGACCAGACCACAGGGCATGTAAATTTGGGGGGGTTTCACTGACAACCTCTGTTGCTGTGTCACGCTCCCGCATGAGACGTCTGTGGTCAGCAGGGTGCCTGGGGTAAGTTCCAGATCCAGGTAATGGTTGAGAACAGAAAGCAGAAAGTCTGTAGTGAGGCTACAGCGTACACAACAAGATCTGGGAATGTTTGTGCCTTGTTCAAGGGGTGACCATGATTTAACATCAACAGATGTGCCATGCTCAAAGTCATTGGCATTGGAAAACGACTTGAACCATATTCATCCTTTATCAACTCCCAATATTAGCATTAAAAATAAATTACTTGATATTGGCCTTTGCAGAGAAATATAAGGATTTTTGTGGCCTGTACAATGAATGATTAATTAATCACTATCTGATGACAATATCTAAACTTGGACCTGATTTTTTGGCTATGATTACAAATTTCAATTCCAACACAACTTAAACAAGGCTTCTATGAATAAGACTATTTGCATGTCAGGGTCCTTTATTGTCACATCGTAAAAGTTTTATTATAGTCCATGTAATTGGGTTAGGGTTAGGGTTAGCCCTGGATAGCTGAATTCCAGCCTTGATTCCACACAGGAATCTGGACTAACCTTAAGCTCAGGATCTCTCTTCATCATCTCCAAAATGATGTAGCAGCCGATGGAGTGTCCCACCAGGACCAGGCTTGTCTCCCTGGGAACGTGTTTCCTGAGGAAGGCCAGTTTGTGCTCAATCTGCCCGTTTAGACCAAACACGTCCCCCTCTGCTGTTGAGGGGGCATCTGCATAGACATCGACAAATCCAAGCACATTTATGAAGCTCAAATAATCAAATCAAGGTTATTTGCATCGGAAAAGTGGAAGTGCTAATAGCAGTGGGCTTGACTAACTAGCTAACCCTTGCAACCTTGTTGCTAACTAGACATATTTAGAAGTATCCTCAAGTGTAAATAATTAGGAGAAGCATTAGCTAGGCTATATTCAAGATCAAGTGGCCTGTAGGAACAGAGAAATTTACGTTGCAATTCGAAGAAACTCAAATCTACTTTTAGCATGAACAAATGTTAAAAATGCATGCAGCAACAGTAGATTGGCAGTATTAGTGAGCGATATAGTCCTTTTATACTTGCGGAGAAGAATTTCGTACAAGGGTTATCATGGAAGCTCAATGAGTTGGTCTACGTGCCATATGCAGGCATACAACTGTATGAGTTTGGGTCCTGACTCATGCTATGTCATCTCTCTTGACTGTAAACTGGAATGCTTGAGAATAGTGGATTGCCCACCCTACTATAATTATAATGGATTTTTTATGTATCAGCAGAAAAATGCATGGTATATTTATAATCCTCATGAAACATATACGGTAGCCAAAATAGAATAGGGAAAGGTTTAGCAGTTTGCATGTTTGCAGTACACACTGAAACGATATCAGAGCAAAGGTGTTACTATAGAGGGGTCACTCTGTAAACTCAGTCTGACAAAATTAACTCTGCAGGGCCCTGAAGGATACCCTGACCTGTGGATGGCTTATTGACTTTGGCATGGGCAGATATTTCCCATATTTTTACAGCCATCAAAGAAACATGGGCCAAACTGTGTCACTGTAGGAACACATCTTTCACTGGGAAGATTTGGAATACCAGCTTTTTTTCCTTTCTTGTGTTTCTAAAAATCGGAAGGCTTTTTTTTTCTTATTTTATCCAGGATGAATTTGTGGTTAATAATAACTACCAGTTTTTAAATTTGCTTGAGGTACTGGAAAATAAGTGGAGACCCAGTCGGTCAGTGCTGTATGGGTTTCTGTGTTTTAAAAGTGCTTTTCCTGGGTGTTGTGGAGGCCACTATGCTCTGATGCTGTCCTAACTGTAGGCAGACGGAGTGCTTTTTGACCATCACCAGCAGGCATTGATTAGGGTAGCCAGCAACCATGGTCCTTGGTTTGAAGCTCAAGAGTGGACAAAAACAGACACAAAACTGCGTAAGTGCTTTTTGGTTGGAGAGCATAACTGCTATTAGGACCTTACCAGTCTAAGGATATCTGAGATACATTGAAATGAAGACTTGGCAATATTAAGAGTGATATTTTTCTCTTTTCTTACATGTAATGAGCTTCTCCGTTTTAACCAGCATAGTTGTCCAGGGAGGTGTACTGACCTTGACAATGTACTCGCGTCAGCAAGTTGAGCACTGGAGTATAAATCAAGAGAACTGTACCTTCAAGCATGTCCATGGTGTCAGGGGGAACACAGTGGCCAGCATGGCTTACAGCCCACACAGGGTGGAGATACCCAAGCATACTATGAAGTGTCTGCATGAAGGTTCTGTAGAAGCCCACTACACCAGGGTTACCTGCATAAAAGAAAAACAATTATATATATATATATATATACACATAGATATTAATTGAATTAAAATATTGATGATAAATCACATTAAGTTCTGCAGAGAGCTTTCTTAGGACCTTACTTGGATAACTTTTTTCACTGTTTTACATTATCCATAGACTATTTTCCAGTAAAGGGTTTTGGTATTGTGATTTTGGGGAACATTTTGTTGTAATGTACTGCAGACATCACAACAACTTGTGTGCTTCATTTTCAACAACTTGGGCAGTGCACCTCAGAATTTATTTTTCAGATTTAAATTGGAAATTCCACAATAAAAAAATCTGATTGGAGCAGGTTCTGTGCAAGGTAGAGAGAAGTGTATGGGCCTTGATGGTTTGCCACTGGAGTTGGATGATAGGATACATCCCCGTCAACCAATCGTCGTCCCAGAATTCGCCGATCATGGCTATATTCGCCCGGGTTGGGGGTGCTTATGCCAACATATTGTAGCGCTGAGAGTTTATGTTGCACAACAGGAAATAAGCAGCAGTCAGATGGCGAGCAGTTTTGAATGGTAGTAAAACTGGACTGTTTCCCCATTTGAGTGTCTTGAACTACATATACATAACACATATCATGGCAAGGGTATCTCAACAGGCAATAGAGTCAGTCCACCGTCAATCCCCAATGTATTTGTCCAACCCTATTTGCCACTGTTACCACATAGGCCTCTCTCTCTCTAACATACGTGTCAAAAAACCTGCTTAAGGGTTTTGGTAGGTTTGATAAAAAGACTCAAATGTCAAAATCAGTGAAATCCTGCTTTAATTGTAATGGAGTAGTTCACAAAAAGAGGTAAGAGGGTCAGTAACATAGATAATAATAACCTGGGGTCCACATTCCATCCTCTCTACCACGCATTGAAAAGCCAAAACAATAACTTGCACTGACATCCATCCATCCATCCAACCATCCAACTGACCTGCTAAATAATACAAATAAATTACTTAAAAATAAAATTAAATAAACATTTAGGTTACAGCACTATCATGCCAACAACAGTATAAATGCATTTTCATTGTCTTGGATTGTAATTGTTAAATTTAAAGATTACATTTTATATTACAAACAACTACAAAAGAAGAACATACTGTTGGATTGTACTTTCCAAACTAATGTCACCCACTTCTAAAATACATTATGTACATGCTGAAATACATTGTGAAATATGATCTGCTTAGACTAATAATCACCATACAGCTGTTTGGGGTTAGTCTAATATGATCAGGGTTGGATTTGACCATCTCTCATTTACCAAACACAACAAAACTAACAGAAGTCCCTTTTGCACCTCTTTGATTATCATTATTCATTAGGGTAGCCTAGTGGTTAAGAAGCCATTCATTTCTTTACACAAATCTTTGATTACCCATCCACTGCTTTACACATATTGTACACCACCTGCGAGCATCTGAGGGTATGAAAAAAGGTGATATCTTAGGTCTGATACAACGATGACTAATCGGATCACGGGGAAAAGGGCAGCTGCTCTGCAACAACGGGGAGCTCCATCAGCTATAAAGAGTGCTTTCATTCGCCTGCTCGGTGACATTCAGATGTCAGTGAACAAGCTCCAGTCACTGCGACCTTTCATGGGTCAACATCACTCCTCCTTCTTGATGACACCTCATCAAAAAGTTGCCAAAATGCAAATTATCAAGAGGTGCAGAGAGGTTTTTTCTGGCACAAACGTGCTGATCTGGTCACATAGCTTTTTACTGTACTGTCAACTGAAAACCTTGCAACTTAAGTTTAAATGAAAAGGGATTCAATGTTTGTTTTGTGGGTTTAGTATATTTAATTCCCTTGGGCCAATACAACCCAATCCAAACTCATAGCATAATTTCAAAGAGACTATATAAGAAGACTATATAGACAGGGTTCGACATAGACACTGGTCCAGCAGTGTCTTTTGACCCCTCTGGTCCAGTCAATCAAGATTGGCCCACTCAGGCCAGTGCATTTCAAAAATTGAAAACTGAAAAAAAGAATTGTTTTGTGTTTTCATGATATGCGTGTGACATGGCGTGCTGGTCAATTTGCATGTTTCGCCATGAAACAGGAAGTTATTGTAACTCGACTGGGCCTGGTCAAATCTGCCCCAAATTTAACATGCTTGATTGGAGTCCAGGCCTGAACACATGTCAATATTGAGTCATTGTCATAGCATCACCTACTGACAACAAGAAGTCAGCCTTATGTGACAAACATATGTTTTACATGAATAATTAGTATAACAGTGGGTGTTCTCTAGCGCCACATAGTGGACACAGGAAATTATATTTAACTCCTTGGTGCAATGTCCTATATTCATGAAAATGCATATGCATGTCAGGTGACCTCCACTGCTGTATTGCTGTATTAATGACCCAATTGTGTGCACCGCCTACTGGCAACAGGAAGTGATGCCTAGGTAACACATAGTAACACATAGATAACACAAACATAAAATACCAACTATACAAATCCTTCTTAGAAACTAACCACACTGTATACATGTATAAGAGCTCATCTAATGACTGTGATATGTTTTCCCAAACTTACTAAACCCTTTATACATTGCAATGCTTACACCAAAACATATTTCTAATATCAGATCATCAAGCAGGGCTTGCAATACTTCACAAAACCATTCAAATAATAATTTTATAGCCTGATGATAAGACACTGATACAATGTATTAACAAAGACGGTGAGGCAGTGACACTCCGACGTGCAGGAAGGTGTGAGATCATCGCTTTAATTCATGTTGTTGCCATAATTCCACAACCTTTTACTCCATTTTACTCAGGAAACACTCCGCTTTGTATTCAACGCCATCTTTGTTGTTGTACATTGCGCAACTTCGTTTTAACCAGTCAGCACAGCTCTCATTGGCTAACTGTAGAACTCTTTGGTTTCTGTTCGAGATTCCATGGTTGTTCCCCCACACACTAGAGGATTTTGACTCGTAAATCTTCAACATGTGTGATATTATCGAGGCAGCCCCAACTGGCTGGTGAGTAGATCGGGAGGCTTCCGATCAAATCTGTAAACACCTCAGACTACAAGATAATCTGGCCAGATAATCTGTTCTCACCAGCCTGAAACGGGAACGCCCCCACGATTGTCAGATTGGGCAAATCTGGTCCAAATCGGCTTGGGCTACTAGGCCTAGTACATACCAGCACAGATGCGGGCGGAAAACGCTTATGGAAAGGGCCCCTCTCAAAAACGCTTCCCCTCTCACCACAGTCAAACACGTTAAATAATCTCATATTTTGTCCGATAAAGGCATTTATAATAATAATAATGATGATAATAATAATAAACTTTATTCATACAGCTCCTCTTAAGAATGTCACTGCTCAGAATGACCCTGTGTTATAATGTGCACATGACAATAAACACTTTGAACTTGAACTTTGAACTGAACTCTTTAGTATTACTTTGTGGTATCACCCACCCCTAGCGAAATTGTGGCCAAAAGCCTTGTTGCTAGAGGGCAGATGTCTTTATAACATAAGGATCACGTCCAACATATGTTGTGATTTTCTGTTTATACCTTTCTCTTGTAATATCATCTAAACTAGCACAGTACGGGCTGTCCTCCATCTGGAACATTCTGCTTTTCACTTCCTGCATCATCTGACTCACGTGACCGCAAACAACGTACGGTGTAACGTCATCACGCAGTCAGTCAGTCAGTCACAGACATTCACGTTTATAGGGTTGGCCCGTGACGCTACACACATAAAGCAACAAGACGCTACAGACACACACAGAGACAGACCTGCTAAATGTCAGGTGCACCAGTGCGACCAATGAAAATGTTTAGTCACACTTGACAGATTTTAGTTTGATTTTTTTATCATAAAACCAAGTGATTCAAATGAGGAAAAGTTTTCAAGTGAGAAATTCTTCTGTGAATCACAGCCAGTCCACCTCCTCGACCTGAAATCCTAGGCTGCTGATAATAATGAAAACGAGGACATGCTTCATTCAGTGTAACAGTCACCTGGACGTAACCAAGTCTCAGTAAGCATATCTAACTGCTTTGATACTATGCAGTCATTGCAGAAAAATGATTTATTTGCCAGTGATCTGACATTTAACAACCCAAACATTACTGAGTTGAGAGATGGAGATGGAACAGGACTGGCCAAGGAGGTTTGAAGTAAGGCAGCAAGGTTGATAGGGACCAGATTATTAGCATTCACTGTACAGCTGCATTTCCAGCGGGGAACTCTGTTACTGGGAGAGACAGGAATCAGCCTAACAGGTGATACAGGATGACGCCACAATTGGAAACTATTACTAATGTTTGTGGAAAGCATTTGGGCCCCGAGTCTGAAGCTGCTGATGTTGGACCATTTACACAGCCAAGAGTCCAGAGTGAACAGGCGGCTGAAAATCTCTGAACCACGCTGGCGGATGTTTTAATTAACAGTCGTGATAGGCCTATATTGAAAATGATCTCTTTGTGACAAGAAAATGGAAAGTTTTATACAATAAAATGTTTACAATAAATAACAGATATTTGAATGAATCAATACAGCCATATAAACTAGCCACCAAGTAGGGTACCTATCGTCACAAAATCCTCTCTGCTCATCACAGGGGCTGAAAGCGCGAGTGTAAAATGCACTTCTGGTATGAACACCAACAAGCTGGAAAACGCTGTGCAAAAGTGAGGTGAAACTTTCCATTTACAGAGTGTAACAGGCCAAGTACACCGGCAACGGAAAGTTTCAATTTAAAGAGACAAAGAATCAACAATCTTTATCACTCCCATATTGGCTCAATTATCAGTAACATGTTTAGATAAACAATCGATCATGAAGAGGCTCCCTACAGAGGACATAAGATTAGTCAGATTAGTGATGGGAATTCTGTCTCTTTTTAGTGAGCCAGATCATTTGGTTCAGCTCAGCAATGAGCCGGCTCCCAAACGGCTCCCAAAAGGCTCTTCATTTAGTAACACTTCTGGCTTTTATAATTGAGCCACATTTAGGAATGTTTTGACCTGTGATTGGTATGTGTGCACATATGTCACTAAAATTATTCAATGTAATAGGATCATCCTATTATTCTGTCTTGTAGCCTATTAATTTACAAAAAAAAGAAAGAAAAAGGAAATTGTCTCTCAGACGGGAGCAGGCTCCTATCGTTCACTTTAAGACGCCGGCTTGTAGAGACACATCACTAGTACAGATAAAGAATCATTTATATAAATATAGAATGTAAAACTAACTCACCTGGGATTATCAGAAAAAGCACCTTTTGTCCAGAGTGTATGTGACAGGAGCCAAATTTGAGAACCTCTGTTATGGCGCCACAGCAGTAGGTGAAGTCAATCCTTGGTTCATCTCTGGCCTCGGTCACCATAGCTTCCATCTCATTCGCTAAGGAGGGAAACAATTAGCTAGCCAATTTGGATTTGGCTATTTGAGCCAGAAAGTGTTCACAGATCAATTGCAGGAAATGTTCTGATGATGTCAAGGTGATGTCAATGAGAAGAAACATGTTGTTAAATATAGTTTGAACTATATTTTAACTTAATTTGTTCACTTCCTTTTGGCACAAGCTAGATATAGTTGAAATTTCTCTTACTGTTTTTTTATAACTGTTTATGTGAACACTGAAGAACTACTACAAGAACTACCTACTAACTACCAACACCGAAGCTTACAGTACATATGTTTTAAGTAAGATGAAAACATGAATATTGATCATTTAGCCTACATGTGTAGAAGCTACCCATACCCATGTAATAACTACCTATAATGTAATAATTGCCAATAATGTAATAAAACTAAATGTAATAAGGCCTATAATGTAATAAAAAAGACTTTATAAAATCTTGAACCAATAATGTAATAACATTTTGCCAATAATGTAATACCTTATTACATTATAATACCTAATTACATTATTGAACAATTATTATTAGTTAATAATAATTGACTTATTCATTAAATATTATTATTATTATTATTATTATTATTATAGTTATTAATTATTGGCTTAACCAATTTTTGCCTGACTAATGTAATAACATCAACCAATAACATAATAACACTCCTTTATCTCTTCAAATGATTTATTTTTGCTTACATAAAGTGAAGTAAAGTAAGAGTCCGTCTTCAACATTTTTATTCCTTCGGTAAACATAGGTTGAAACTTTCTTACCCTCCCTCCAACATTTATAATCTAATGTTTTGTGACTGAAGTTTGGCTCGTTTCCTCTCATACTGTGTCATCAATGTGGCTACTAAATGACTAAAGGAGTAAGCTAGCTGAATAACTTTTACAATGCAAATTTTAATTTAAGTTTAATTACGTTTAATTTGAGAATTTGCTTGGAGAGTGCAACAAATAAACTTGGCCATTTATCGTTATTTCTATGTGTAAAAAGTCTGAACATTGATAAAAGTTGAAAGTTGATTAAATATGGTAACACAACATTGGAACATATTCAAAACAGTTTTCCGTGTGTGTACCGAAAGAGAGAGAGAGAGAGAGAGCAAATTAAAATGTGCATTGTTATTGCACTAGTTATCTAGCTAGGTTACTCTGGTCACTGGTAACCAAATTGATGACACAGTATGAGAGGAAACAAGACATTAGATCATAAATGTTGGAGCGTAAGAAAGTTTCAACCATTGTTTACAGAAGGAATAAAAAAGTTGAAGATGGACTCTTACTTTACCTCACTTTACGTAAGTGAAAAGTCATTTGAAGAGATGTAGGAGTGTTATTACATTATTGGTTGATTATTCAGGCAAAAATTGGTTAACAAGCCAATAATGTAATAACTGGCCAATAATGAAATAATAATAATGTTACATTATTGGCAAAAATGTTATTACATTAATGGTTCAAGATTTTATAATGTTTTTTTTACATTATAAAACATTACATATTACATTACAATAAACATTACATTTATAGGCCTTATTACATTAAGTTTTATTTGCTCTTAAAAATCCACAGTAAACAACCTGTCCCTTTCTCTCCTTTGCTCCAGTTCCCTGCATGTCACAACTCCACCTACTTATAGCTCATGTGTGTTGTTTTTCAAAACATATGCAAGACATTATGTGGATGTGTAGTATAGAAACAAATAATAAAATATTGTCTTGTATCAAATATCACCATTGGCTCCAAAAATATTGCAATATCACTTTTTATCCATATGTCCCAGCCCCAAACTTAAGTTGTGTTTCAGTATTGGTTGCTAGCGACAGTGTTTCAAAATTCTGATAAATCAATAATAAAAAGCATTGTGACATAAATATACATAAAAAGGGAAGCTTGGAGCAGCTTGCTTTTAATGTTATCACAAAAAAACCTGGTACTGGCTCATAGTTTAATTCATTACATTTGCTTTCCAAATATAGTATACTATACTATATATAGTATAGTATAGTATCAGATCCACAGAAAGGGAATATTTACTTATTACATATTAACACCAATTAGTCTTTTGTTGTTAAACCTATATATTTAAATAAATAAATGGACTGCATTTATATAGCGCTTTTCCAGTCTTACCGACCACTCAAAGCGCTTTACAATACTTGCCTCACATTCATCCATTCACACACTGATGGCAGAGGCTGCCATGCAAGGTGCCGACCTGCTCATCAGGAGCTGTTAGGGGTTTAGGGGTTCAGTGTCTTGCTCAAGGACACTTCGACGCCCTCTCTGGAGGAGCCGGGGATCAAACCAGCAACCTTCCGACTACTAGACGACCCGCTCTACCTCCTGAGCCACGCCGCCCCACAGGATATCATTCATATTCTGCTTCACTGAGAAGGTCTTAATTGAGCCAGCAGGGCAAGTCCTTTATTGATGATGGTTAATATGTTTGTGTTCTTCCCTTTACTTCACAGTACTACTTTGTAATTTGTTAAAGCTACTATATGTAGTTTTATGCTTTTAACAGATTGTAATTCCAATTCTGGTGGTTGCATAGTGTAATGGCCATGGGTGAATGAAAAAACATTGCAGTTCAGATCAGTTTCTGAGAAGCCGTGTATTCACTATGCAGTTTAGTCTACTACCAGGCTGGATTTCTCGAGAAATGTGACATTGCACTTCTGGTGAAAAGCGGTAATTGCAGGTATGTAACTGGACTTCACTTCACAAAGGGAAAACACGTCACTAATGCTAATTTGAATGCATGGCGGGGAAGTCGCCACAGACACCTAGTTCTTAATACTCATAATACTGCAAATGCAAGCAAGTAAGTCAATCACCATTGTGTTACCTTATTTGGCGATAGATAGTGACTTTAAAAAGCCACTTTAAGAAAAGTATGATGAAATGTGAATTATTATAACATTTCTTTGAATGGTAGATTTGAGTTAGTAATGCAATATGATTTTTTTTACATCATCCAAAATCTGTATCAGAAGGTATTACTCAATACAGTGGAGATGAGGTTTGATTTCACAAACTCCCAGGCCAATCTTCCCCTGTTAATCAATGGTGCTACTGTGAACATAGCAAAGTGAGATGAATATAGCAAAATTCATGGGGAGCCTCAGCTGCAACACCCTCAAGTGGGATGAGAGCATTTCAAATCTGGTCAAGAACACCCAACAGAGGATGCTCTCCCTACAACGACAGCCCAACTGTCTAATACTACAGATCAATCATTGAAAGCATCCTCACATCATCCATCGCAGTCCTGTGCGGCTCTGCCTCATAGCATAGGTGTCATTCTAACAGCTGAAAGGGTTTGTCAGCTGCCAGCTGCTCTCCATCAAAGACCTGCACAATCCCACACCACCTGCCACCACAACATTGTCTTCCCTACAGAAAACTCACTCTTCAAACAGCCCTCTCTTAACCCAACCCCACCCTATACCCCCAAACACCCTCTCACAAGCACAGTCAGACTAAATTAACCCTGCTAATCTGCACATGGACACTGATTCAGACAATCCATCTAATTATGTTTTTAACTTCTGTTATTATGGATATTTTGCCATTTATAAAACTAGTTGTATTTTGCACATCTGTGACAAATAAAGTGGCCCTATCACTTTGTTTTACACTACCAATGTTTCATGGAATTCTAAAGTGGGTCCTACTGTGTTCAACCTACTCATTAATGTGACCCTATGATACACTAGACTACTACACTACCAGACATTCACTAAAACATGTTGTGCAATAATGACTTAAAGCTGATAAAGTGTCACCAGGGTTCAAAGGTAACATTTCATTTATTACAAAGGTGATGCAGCAATGTTTTGTGTTAGTCGTCATTGTGAGTGTAGCTTTTTCCAACAGTCAAATGTGAAATCATATTGATATGATATATTATATACTCATATATTATATATATTAAATAATCATATTGATTTCACCTCTAAATGTAAAACAGACAGTTCTGTATTTGTCTCCATATTAGGAACGTTAACGCTAAAGAGCTAACATTAACTAACCTTAACTAACCAGACATTAAGTAACGTAAATCTGAATGGTTATCTAACGCTAGACTGCTGGCGATCAATTTGCCAAGCAAACTAGACAACATCGCTGAAAGTACAATACATACCAAATGTGTGTTTATTTCCATAAAGGTTGAAGATGCTCTTCTTCCCTAGCTAACGTTATGCTGCGTTCAAGTGTGTTCAGGAACACAGTAAACATCATACCGGATATAAGTTTAGAGGACGAGAGCAGGGCAGAATACCAGCGACGGTGACACTAGACGACATTGCCGTCAAAAGTTAAAATATTGAAATTTTGCCGTCCTTGCCGACGGAATTTACAACTGGATGTTACGTAGCTCCCTCACACGGATAAAACGTTATAGGTGTATTATTCAAGCATTACTAGAATAATTACATACAATAATAGACACGAAATTATTTTATTTGATATATTTTATTCCATTCTTTGTAAACGATACATCACCATATCAACATATCATCATGGGTGTTCTCGTTCTGCCATTCCGTCTTTGTTTGTTTTTCCCGTGCAGTCCAAAAGGCGTTGTCCGTCTGGCGTCTACCGTTTGCCTGAATTCATGTGAAGGCAGCATAAGCGCTGGCAAGGTCTTGGGCTGCGGTCGAATAGTCAAAAAAAGTCCTATGTCCTTTCCTAACCACTTTTACTTGACCTCGATGGAAAACGGAGGAAACTCAAGGAAAGGTGTGAAGGAGAATTCATAATGACTTAGGAAAAGACAACCTCAGTGCTAAGAGAATCCGACTGCGACGGCGGATGTCAATAATGTAGGTCTGCCAAGGTGAAACTACAATGTTCCCAAGATGAACTACTAAAAGCGCATCTTAGATAAGATATTAACATTAGATACTTCTTACCATGTTGTTTCATCTTACCGTGTTGTTTTATGCAGGCTATATAAATGTGGACACTTCATTACCAAGGTTGGAATTAAATAAAAACGAATATAGGCTACCAGTCACTCTTGTGTCTAATGAATAGTTGTATGAATTATATTATTGTTATATGAATTATATTATTGTTATATGAATGCATCTTGCTTCGCCTAATGGACTGCTCCGTGCGCGTGAGCGCACCAAAGAATTTGATCAATGCACCAATCACTAGCCAGGCCCCGCCCCAGGCCCCG
>OMKK01055919.1:0-21118 GCA_900302305.1 Polymixia japonica | reverse complement strand
CCGCCCCCCTGCCAGCCTATATAATGGCCTTGAGCTTGTACTCACCCTTCTGTAGTTCCTTTCAGAACCCGGCCCAGCAAGGTGGAAAAGCAAGATGCTTTGCTTTTAGAGTTATACTGCATAACTATCGTTATATTTCATGTGGGCTTTGTATCTTGCTTCACCAATTGGACTTAGGCGAAGTGATGCAGAGTCCTGATCAATGTAGTCCCTGTTGGCCCTAACAGACCAAGACCTAAAAGGAGAAGCAGGGAGAAAGAGTAAAAAATCCAAAGATTTAAAAGACTCACTTACCCAACTGGGTAAAGAAACCTTGACAGAAAGGGTTATAATATAACCTTCAAAAGGTCTAGGTCCCCAGTGTGTAAAAAGGCACCGACCATATTTCAGAACTGCCGACAGAATGAGAATAGCTGACCAGAAAAGCCTATGAAGGAGGCTAATAGCAAAGAGCTCAGGCTGGGCTAAAGGCAATACCATAAGATTAAGGTTAAGACACAAGTAAGGATGAAAAGTAGAATAGCCTACAATGCAGGTTACAAATTATAACAGGAAAAAAAGGAAGACTGCTTTTCTGATGCATAAAAAATGCTGATCCCCGAGAAGAAAAAATGTTATCTCTCCTAATAAAGGAGAAACAAGTAACAGCGGGACATAAAACATGCCTGGAGACAGTGTGGGAATTATGAATTGTAACCCCAAAGGGAAGAATACAGAAATTTCCGTGCGTAAAAACACATAATTAATCCCAACTGGGGGTGGAGCCAGGAGGCATTTCATCCTAGCAAGAGTGATGAGGGGGAACTCTCAAGCTGAGGACGGAGCCCGTCCGGCCATGGGAACAGTGAGAATGTATCCACTCCCAGTGGAGGACTGGCCCCAGATGGAGAACCATAGTGGATACTGAGTGTTCTGCTTGGAAGCAAAAAGGTCTACAATGTCAGGATGTAAATGCCACTCGTCTCGTGGGGGACCTCTCTGGGCATCAGGTCTGCTCCCACACTGTCCATGCCCACAATGTGGAGAGCTCTGAGACTGGTGGACTGAAGCCTATAACCACAGTTCCACTGCTGTTCGATGAAGGAGGGAGGAGCGTATCCCACCCTGTTTGTTTATATGCTGCTGAGGTTAGGTTGTCTGTCCTGACTAAGACGTGACGGCCCCTCAGTAAGCTGTGAAAGTGTTTGATCACTAGCAACACTGCTCTGAGCTCCAGCACATTGATGTGAAGCGCAGGGGTCAGTTCAGTATGATGCCCAAGTACTGTTGGCTGGGGAAAGGAACGCTCTTTCTCCAGTTGATGGCAAAACCCAATAGGGACAGATGCTCCACCAGTAGACTGGTGTGATGTTTTGCTGTCTCCTCTGACTGGCTGAGAACCAGAACGTCTTCCAGGTAGAATACAATCCTCATGCCCTGGTGGCACAGTGGTTCGAGTGCCGTCTCCACACACTTGGAGAAGGTGCGGGGTTCCAGAGAGTATCCAAACGGGATCCTCTGATATTCCTACATCATCCCTTGTAAGGTGAATCACATGAATTTCCTTTGTGGTGGAAAGATGAGAACATGAAAGTAGGCATCTTTCAAGTCTATAGATGTGAACCAGTCTCCCTGTCTGACAGAACGTAATAGGATCTTTATTGTGAGCATCCTCAATAATTTCACTGCAATCAGCTGATTGAGTGACGAGAGATCCAAAATGGGCCTCACACCCCCTGTTTTCTTGGGAATCAGAAAATAACGCGAGTAAATGCCCTCTATCAAATCCTGTGTGGAGGGATGATGTTTCGACAGCAGCGTTTGTATCTTGGCAGAGAGGTCATGTCTGCCAGTACGGTCTGATGGGTGTAATGGGTGTCCCAGCCTCAGTGTTCCGTCTAGCCATTCTGACAGGCGACACCTTTCTTGCCATACGGTGTCGTATTCGGTTAGCGAGCCTTGAGTTGAGGTAAGCCGGCAATGAACCGACATGACATCGTATGACATCTGGGTCCCTACTGCCGTGAGCTGGTTCTGAAACCGCCTCACCCATGCGGGACCCTGATGGAAAGGGAGGGCTAGCCAGCGGTGAAAACGTGTTTACCAGGAAACAATAGCCTGATTCACATAAACGTGAAGCACCGCTTCCTTGGAAGACTATGTTAACCGTGTTGAGTGAATGGGTGACGTCACCAGTTGTGTTGAGGCTAAGCGCTCTTCTGCCTGAAAGTGCGGACGTGGGGAGTCCACTGACTGTGGGAGGCAGGAAACTGTAAACCCAACAGTAGGAGTGGTTGAATGTGTCAGATGAATGACATGAAAACTTAATTGGAGTATAGCTGATGAACAGCAAGCGGGGGCTGCGCTGTCACTGGGACAGCAAGGAGGCTGGGGAAAAGAAACAGCCCAACCATGTCGGT
This sequence comes from Polymixia japonica, assembly GCA_900302305.1. Taxonomy (NCBI): domain Eukaryota; kingdom Metazoa; phylum Chordata; class Actinopteri; order Polymixiiformes; family Polymixiidae; genus Polymixia; species Polymixia japonica. The sequence goes on along the minus strand of OMKK01055919.1, from coordinate 18,719 downwards.
GTTTGGAGGTGACTGTTAACTCAGAGGCAGAGGAAGAGATATGTCTGTGCGTTTGGTTGACATACACTTTTATGGAAGATGTATTTGTGTTTGGTCGAACGTTTTTCATTGTTTTTTCATTCTTTTTTTCATTCGTCAAAAACACCAACAACATCATCATCAACCAAAGTAGAACATGTTGGGAGTGCGGGGGTGAACCCAGCTCCCTCAGACAGTCGCTGTCGCCTCTTAGATCCCTGGGGCTGACTCCACGTAGGCACCAATCTTTAAGCTGGTCTGCCCGTGCTCGGTCTCTGGGCTGGAGGCTGGAGGCTGAGTGGGCCGGCTGGCGGAGCGGCGGGTGAGGCAGCTGCAGCTGGGGCAGTGCTGCATTTGCCAGACCTGGCAGACCAGTGGGTAGCCTTTGGGGGAGGACTCTAAATTAATTTGCATTGTGGATATAGTCTTTTTATGTGAATTCATGCCCCTTACATTTTTTTGGTGAAGCAGACAAGATTTAGGTCTTTTTCAAGAAAAGTGGCAGCAGTGTAGAAACTAGTGTAGAAGTGAATGAATAAGTGAGTGACCTGCAACCTGCGACCTGCCCTGGTGACATAAACATACCAGGTTAAGTGACAGTGCTGCAAAATGCCAGCCATTGTTTTATTTAAAGGTATAATAGAATTTTCCTAAAAAGCAATGTATAGACTCATACAAAAAGAATCCCTCTCAATCATCACTTATGACTTATGTGTGTTGGTGTCTGTATCCGCAGAGACTCTGCCCTCTGACTGTATTTTCTTATTTTGCTGTGTTCAGGACATGTCTGTGCTTCTGGTGTTGTTGAGCACGGGGGGAGGGGCCAAATTAGAATGTTGTGTTTAAAAGCCGCAACTGACAAATCCTACTCATTATACCTTTAAAGTCTTTAAATCAAAGTTGCACTTGAACCGCATGAGGCAAAAACTATTGCAAGTGACTGTAGGGTTGCTGTCCTCAAATCCAATGCTTCTCTATTCCTTTGCTGACCTTTTGCAAATTAATTGCATAGTTACAATCTTTTTAACTGACGCCAGGGTGGCGAATTTCTACAGGTGCAAAAGCCTGTTACAAAGACAGGATATTAAACAAGGATTAAGTCTTCTTTGAGGGAGAGAAAAACATGACATTTTAACTAAAATATCACAGGTCCGAGGTGCTGATGACAACGTTTTTAATTTTCATCACAAAAAGTCACAAGTCTATACCACGTCCTTCCTTTCTCTGCTGTGCAAAAGTTCTACAAAAAATAAAAAAACAACATTAAAATGAATAAAAAGACATTTTACACATCCAGAGAAACAGACATTTTCTTTCACAGTATCTAGGCTCCATAGGAATATGTAAATATTATACAGATGGATTAGTGTTTTCATTTTATTTATGGGTGTCATTATGATACACATTCTCATTTTTTAAACCACCTATTTAACAATGGTTATGATTATGGATTAAATATACCTCTTTAAAAAAGAAAATAGGAGTCCAAAAGGGGCTATTCTTATAACCTTAAAAACACACTGAAATCGTGACAGTACTCTTGTAAGGCAACAGGTTCTCAGGATGTTGTAGGCCTACAGTATGTTTATTTTATTATATAATATAATATTATATAATATTTAGTTTATTGCCTGGTCACGGCTCAGTTATGACACCATTTCAATACTAACTGCCTACACCTGACAAGGACAGAGGGGTATTTCTTGAAATTCAGCAAATAAAAATATAGGTTTTAATATTTATGAAGATAGTTTGTGGTAGATATGACCTAGTTGTAACAAAGAGATCTTAATGATACCTTTTTGCTTGTCTCTTAAAGTTTGTAGGAACAATGTACTGCAATACAATCTTCTTTGATTAAATTCTGTTGATAAAGAGAAGAGGGAATTTCATCTCAATGACATATGTCTTTGGAAGACCACATTCATGACTCAGATGGGGTTTTCTCACCTTGACTTTCCAAGTAACAATCTTACAAAGATGATTTGTAAGGAAATGGTAACCTTTTCAGAGGTGTCAAGCCTATGGCTTTGTCACCAGTAGAGGGCAGAGTGGGGTCAGTTTTAACAATCCTCCCCTTTCCCCACTATGTCCCCCTACAAACACCTTAATGTTAAAGGTGGGACAGAATAACTGACAAAAAAGCTAACACATCAATAATTAACACATCCTGTCTCTGAAATAGTACTTTACCTTATGAATATAATGAATAGACTTCTGTGGCTCAGAAGCAGAAGGCAAAAGCACCAACATAAATTGTCCCCCCAAAAAACACAGGGAAAGAAATTGAGGTGAAATGAATGACCAGTGTAAAGCTGAGCTACATGAAAGAGAGCAAAACACTGTATTAACTAAGTGTCATATAGATATTCTACCTAATCGTTAACTTAAAGCATTTAATATCTCCTCTCAGATACATTGAGAGGGAGTAGATTCAATTTCCAATAGTGAGGGCAAGTTGGAATTGCAAAAAAGTAATCTTTTAAACATTTGAAATGATTAATTTAGTAAAGTATTACAGCATCTAATAGCCCTGTTCTTCAGAGCTGGAATTCCTTTTTCATTAAATTGTGCCGTCAATAACTTTTAAAAGGAAATGTTATGAAGTTAATATAATATATAATAATATAATATAACTTATAAAAGTTATGGCAAGACAGAGTAAACACCAAAACAAAGAACACTAAGACAAACTGCAGTGCATAAATTCCTTTATCTTATTTAACATCAGCATCAAGAACAAACAAATAAAAAGAATTGCTACATTAGTTCAGAATCTAAGAAATTTAGAAATGTAACACAATTTTAAGCAAACTCAACAGAGAAAAGAAAAACATTAACATCTTTAAACAATCTTGTAATTAGCTTCAAACAATAACACATTATTTTTCACATAGCCATATAAATTCTGTCAGCCATAAACCAACCAAGTGGTGGTGAAACGCATGGTTCACTGCCGAGACTGTGTTGGCAATTCATTGAAAGACTTCCAAAAGAAGGGTAGTGGAATATCAATGTCCATTTTTTTATTGCTGACTTTTATGTATGGTTCTGTATTCTGAGATACATTTTTCAGTAAATCGATACTTTCATTGAGTCCTCCATGGAGGTGTGATTGCAAATGACTGATGAGTTCCTTGAGATCATTGTTCACACGCTCAGTATTTATACCATTATAAACCTCTTGAACCTTTCGTTTGGCAAGGTCTTTATACTCAGAAACACTTATCTTTGCCTCTTCAATCTTTTGTTTGGACAACTGTAGACTGTACTGTGCTTCTGCATAGATGCCATCAATATGGGAAGAAATATCTGGGTTTTGAGCTTTCACAGAGGCAATGAGCTCTTCTGTTTTCTTGACACACACCTGCAAGAGATCACTAACTTTGTTGAACAACATTTCTAAACTCATGCTCTCCCAGCCACGCACTGCCTGTGCTATTTGATCTTGTATAGCATTGAAAGCCGAAATCAGGTTTTCCATGATCTCATTTCCATTTACAAGGACGTTGCTTCCAGGTATGGTAAACTCAATTCCCCTGATGTAACTGGAAATGGTGTCCCCAATGGCCGTCATGAGTTTGCCAAACCTTTGGATTGCCCGCTCAGTGGCCACTGAAACAGAGTGACGGACCCTCTGATAGATTTCCAGGCCTGTCAGCTTCTCTTCAAATCCAGGCAGCACAAACTTGGTGTCACTCAAGAACTTCATAATGGCATCCAACAGGACTTTAACATTCTGTTCACTGCGTCTCACAAGTTGTCTAGCCTTGTTAGCAATCCTGTCTCTGACTTGCTGCATATTAATGGACATTATGCTGTCAGACGCCTTTATGTACATGTCTTTCCCTTGATCACTGAGCTGTTCAATTGAATTTTGCAGTGTGCTGAGAGACACAGGGGCCTCATTATAAGCTCTCTCTATGACATTGGAGACAGAGTTCTTCAACTTCATACCAGCACGGTTCAGATCGAAGCCAAAGTGGGCAGTGTGATACTTATTGATGAACTTGAGCACAGCCTCAGTGATGGCAGGTGTCCTCTCCTTGGAGCCTTCAATCATATCATGGAGGATCTCCAAGTTCCAGGAGGTCTGCAGACTCAATTTCTCAGAGTTTCTCAGAATGGCTTTGACAGTCAGAATATCAGTGTCCTTCCCGGGAGTAGACTAGAAGGAGAGAGAACGAAGAAGTAAGGACAGGGCTTACAATAGCGTTACATTATAATGGAGATTAGATTTTGGAATATTGGTTGTTGTTTGACAACATATGCAAACAACATACATGAAGGGCATCTTACCAGATAACGACTGAACAGTTTTCCATAAAGCTGTGACGGAGACCTTCGTTGAAGATACAATCCAAGAAAACCAGATGAAGGAGAAGACATAGAGGCAGTGATTCCATCTTTGCGGGAAGCAAAGCGGAAGCTCACATCAACAAAGGTCGGGCTTTTGATGTCAACATTCAAAGTATGACGAGGCACCCTGAAAAAAAGAGAAATTATTTCAATTTAAAACATTTTATTTGGTCACACTGTGAGCTAGAATTCTTGACTGTCTTTCAAAATATTTTAAAAATATCCACACTGGGTTTTATAAACCAGGAACTATGCAACATCTTGCACACAATCAGCCTTTAAAAAAACTTACATAGCATCAGCTGGAGAGGTTTGACGCTTCATCCTAAAAAAAAGGAATGCCACCATCAAAAAATATGCTTTCAAAATTAATTGCACACAAAATTAGTCACAGACCCCATGAGTGCTCAACTGACATGATGAGTAGCAACATGTTTCTAAGTCTCAGCTGTAGAGACTGTAAGACTAACTTTCCCCCAAAGGACCCCCAAAATATAGCACACATACTTACCTCACGTTTTGTGCAAAGGCATGCTGCCAATCAACGTTTAGGTCACTGTGAATCAAGTTGCACTTGCCATTAAGGCTGATAACACCATTATCAAATCCAATGGTTGTTATGGCTGTAGGGACACAAAACCCATTATACCCAATGCCATAACTCCAATTCTTTAAATAAGTCAGAATCATCTTTAAAGGAAATCTATTTGTTGCTTATTCACTGAGGCGGGTCTTACCATCTAGGTCATACTCCATGAAGATCATTGTAGAGGTACAGATGGACTTCAGTGAGCTGACAAGGCTGGAATCTTTATTTTCCATGTTGGCAGTTGTTGTCACACTATAAATTGGTGAGGAAACCTTTAGAGTGGCAGAGAGGGCACCAAATGCTGGGATAAACACACTTGAAGGCAGATGCAGGGAAATTTCAGGGATTTCCATCTTTTGCTCGGGAATGGTGATGGTTGGAATTTCAAAGTTTGAAATGTGATTTGCAATTTCATCTAGGTCGATGGTGTGCTTGCCAATGATGAAGGATTTGGGTAGGGTGAAAGATGAGATGGTGACTTCATATTGTGGCACCTTGAAGGACATTTTGCCCTGGAGAAACTCTGTGTCAATATCATAACTGGGGACCACCATCTTCGGAAAGCCAGGCAAAATTATCTCAAAGGCTGTTGTGGTGATCACTTTAGGGATGTTCAGATTCTTCAGATCAATTGTAAAGGGTTCCACATGCAAGGTGGTGAAGGGCAAGTCAAAGGCTGGAACTGAGATTACTGGTGGTAGTGTGAAATAGTCAGGGACATCAATGTTTTCAAATCTCATGTCAATATTCCTAATGGAGGGTGGGATTTCTTTTACCCAAGCAGGCACTGCAAGGGTCATCTCAGGAATGCTGAAAGTGATGCCATTCTCAAATAATTTAGATGGTATGGCAAACTCCAGTCCATCCATGGTCTTTGTGTATACAATACTGGAGGAGACATTAAAGAATTGCTGCTTGTCTATATTTGTGACCTCATCAAACTTAAGGACATCCCAGAGGGTCTTCTGGTAAACCGGAAGCTTTACTGTCTTCAAGAAAGTTAGGTAACTTTCCACTGATCCAGTCAACTCCATGCGTACTTCAGCCTCATCGTTTGACACCAGTAAATCACAGGCATGGATGACAGAGGCCAGCTGCTCCTTACCACTCCAGGTTAAAGTCTGCTTCTCAGAGGTTATGGCAAGGTTAATGCTCTGAAGAAGTCCAGCGTCACCCAAACTACAAGGCTGACTTGCATCAATATGCATTGTAGCCTTTAGGTTTGTTAAAGGAATGAAATCAAGTGTCCCTTTAATAATGTGTTTTCCATTTGTGTTTAAAAATCCAAAATTGGCATTGTTATCGCTGGTGTGATCTACTATTGCATATATACGTCCCAAGGAGACCTCCAGAGCAAGGTTGTTGTTCATATCATATCTGAAGACATTATTGTCTGTGCTTCGTTTTTGTTTTTCCTGTTTGTGCTCAATGTTTGAATTGAGACCAGTCTTCACTGTTGAACGCAGGCCATTGGCATTAAGGTAGAAATGTGCCTCATTTTCTAGATCTCCGGCAAAATTGCCACTGTCCATTATTGATATGTCTGTCTTTCCTTTGGTAGAGGTCTCTAGTGATACATAGGAAGTAAGTGCTTCCAAGGCCAAGTTTTGATCAATGTTTCCCTTCCCTACAGACTGAATCAGTGGAATATTAAACATGTATTTAAGTTTATACTTGGAAGCTATATTTGGTTTGGTCTTGGTATTTCCAAGGAGTTCCTGATTTATTTCCAGATTAAGGAAGGGTAGATTGATTTTGGCATTATTGGCCACAGAAGTTTCCATGCTCCTTTTGGTGAGGCTAACAGTACAGTCATGGCTTGCTTCCATGTTCCTGTGCTCCACAGATACAGTCGTAGCCAATTTTATTCCCCTCTTCCTTGTCAAACTAGTGGTACCATCAATTTTACCATTCAAAATGTCAAACACAGATGTTGAGGAAGCTCCGAATCGGGCAACAATGTCAGCCTGGTTGTAGATGCCAGCATTAGCACTCAAGGTGATCACAGCGGACTTGAAGGAGAAATCATAAGATATGTTACCCATGGCTGGGATCATAATATTGTTTTGAATGGCAGGTAGTTTGAAAGTGGGCAGGGTCAATTCACTAAGTGTTTCTGGGACATGAATGACAGGCAACTCCAGAGATGGTAGCACAAGGGTATAGGATGGCACAGAGAAACCTATTGCTGGAACTTTGAAGCTTGATGTACTGACCTCCTTGGGAACAAAATAGCTCAAAGCAGGCAACTCTGCCCTAAAGGCTGAAACCTCAATATTCAGGATTGGTACTTTGTATCCTGGGACAGTGAAGATTCGAGGAGGCTGACTCGAGGTGTCAATCTTATGTTTGACATACTGTACTTTTGCTTGGTTGTAGGAATCTTTTAGAAGTGCAACTACTTTGTCTCTACATTGTTCAAAGTTTTCCCGGAGGATGTCGGCATTGTGATTGATTGTACTGTAAATGGGTCCAAGGTCAAATTCAAAGCTGTGCATATGAGGGTTCTTCTGGTAATTAAACTTTAGGTTCATATCAAATGACTGTTGGGGAGTAGTTAGCAAGGTTTTGAAGCCAGCATGTTCCCAAAGAGAGAGTTCTTTCACCTCAGGCGTTTTCATTTCTACATAAGGTACTGTCATCTCTGGCACATTGAGGGGAACAGTCAAGAAGTCCAGATTAGCCTCTCCATTCGCTGATGCATGGAAAAATATATCCATTTCATTGTTTTCCATGCTGAGATTGTGATTGTACTTGTATTGATTGAATCTAGCTAAAGCAACCCAACAAGCACGCTGCTTCTTTGAGTTGAGAATAACACCATAGTCATGCTGGAGATCCACCTTACCAGTGATTTTCAGGGGGAAAGTAATCTTGGAGTTTCCTTTATTCTTAGAATCCAACACAATCTCAAATGGACGGGCCAAGAATTCCAAAGAGTTGGAAATGGAGCCACTCAGTCTTCCAATGAGTTCAGCATCATGAGAGGCTATCAGTGCAATTTTCAAGTCTCCAATATGAACCTCTCCATTCAAAGCCATGACACTGCTCTTGACAAATGGAGCTTGAGTCTCAGTTCTTGCATCAACAAGGATGTGACTTAAGAGGACTGATTCAGCAGTCATCATTTGTTTCATTGTTAAGGCCTTGCTGTTAGTTTCTCCTCCAAAGGTTAATTTGGCAGTGCCAAAATTGATAGTGAATTCCAGATTGCTTTTGTGTGTGCCTTCATCAGAGTAGTCTTGAATGGACCACTTCCCATTTCCACTATTTTGAACAGTTACAGAAATTGTACCAGATTCAACTTTGGCTGCTACATTTTGTGTCATGGTTGCTTGACTTGAAGTTTCAGCTGTTGGGATGTTCAAGTTATGGTTGTAGGTTGTGTCTATGGCTGCAGAGATTCCACTTTTCAGTATTAGTGCGACCTTGTTGACCAAGTCAGCTGTGTACATTTCAGTGGTGGCCTTGGCAGTGGTTGTGGCAGCTGCCTCTGCAGAGGGGCCAGTTATAGTCAGTGATCCCTCATGATCAATGGAGAAGGCTATATGTGTGGCTTTCACAGTTTCAATGAAAAGCAACTTTTTCATTCTTGGAGCTTCCAGCCGAGCAGTGGCATCCAAGGAGTAGTCGAGGAACTTTAGAGTTGACTTTCCATGGGAAGTTAGGGTGGCAATGAACTTAGGTGTCTTTAGTGTAGTTGTTGAGTTCTGTATCAATCCTTCTGTTACAATAGTGTAATAGGGGGAGTTCAGTCTAACCTCACCATGGAGTTTGCCGAAGACTGGGATGCAAAATTCAATGGGAATCTCGGGCATTTTGATCTCTGGAATGGGAAGCATTGTGATTTCAAAGTCTTCCAGGTTCAATTTGGGGATGTTAATGGCTGGGAACTTGATTTCTGAAAGAGTGATTTCTGGGAAGGTCAAATCTGGTAGTTCAGGTAGATAGAGAACTCTCAGGTCACCAAAGATTTTCTCAGGTTCAGGCATTGGGATCTCAAACTGTCTGATGCGGTCTATGATTGCAACTATGTTTGCTTTGATCTCCTGAAAGTCTATGGTAAAGGCAGGGATTGTATAGGAACTCAGGATGGTGAACTCCGGAACTGAAATTTGAGCCGGGAGGCGGATCTCCTGCAATTTGTTCAGGTAGATGGTGAATGTGGGAATAACAAGGTCAGTGAAAGGTATGATAAAAGAGGTAACCTTAATCTCAGCTGTCTTCAGTTCATCCAGAAATCCATCTATGGCCTGCTTGATCTGGTTAATGATGTCGTGACCCTTTGCCACTTTGCTGATCTCTTTTATCAAATGGTTAAACTGAACAGTAATATAGGCAATCATATTGGTGTAGGATTCACTTGCCCTTTGAAGATAGATGTACATTTCATCTCTGATATCCATGTCAAGGACTCTTTGTCTCATGTCCCCAAGGATGTCCTGTACTTTCATCTTGATGTCATTGTAGGTTGTAGTGTCAATCACATCATTCAATTTCTTCACAAGCTCAGCCACTTTTGTGTTTTTGAGCTTCTCAATGTATTTGATGATAGAACTATGGATCTCTTTGAAAAATTCCCTAATGGCCTCTACTTTTTGTACAATCTCATATGTTTTAATCTGCTCATTAATATAGTTTGTTAGTTCAACAATGTTCTTGTTGAGGTCATCAACAAATGCATTGTAGTCAAATTCTTTCATTGACTTCAGCATTGAAGAAATGCTTTCATTAAGCTCATCAATGCTTTGCTTCAGGTCACTTGCTTTTAGCTGACTTGTCACACTTTCAACAAATTCCATCATTTTATCATAGACATATTCAAAGTTTATATATGTCAAAGTATCAACCAGTGATTGCATGGTCTCTTCTAGTTTGAATTCTTTGATGAGTACAACTAACTTATCTAATAATCTTTTTAATTTTTCATCAAGATCATATTTTACAATTATATCTCTGATGTAGAAATACACAGCATTGAGTTTGTTGGGTATTTCATATTCTTCAATCCAATTGACGATAACATCTTTCATAGATTCAATCACTCTCGCTATCTCTGAGGAGGGTATTTTATATGACAGCTGCTTAGCATACATAATCACATCAATTGAAAGAACGTAATCCTTTACATCCTGGAAAAACATTTTGACATCAAAGGTCTCAATGGCCTGTTTCAGTTCAACCATTTTTTCTTTGACTTTTTCTAAGATGCCATATTTGGAATCCAGCTCCTGCAGCCATGCATGCCTGGTCTCTGTAAGCCTTTGCAAATCAATCTGTCTGATGACATCCACAATGGCATCAATTGCTTTGACAAGTGAGTGCCTGATTTCATACTTCTCATCAAAGTCCGTGAGAGTATTTCCAATTTTGGAGAGAAATTTTGATATGGAGTAATAATAGTCTCCGGTTTCAACATAGTTGGTGAATGCAAGAATGACCTGTCTGATTTTGGTTGCAATGTCCATCACTGTTTTTTCAAACTTTGTTTTCAAGTTTTCCATAGCGAGCTCCAGGTCATCCATTGTTACAGCAAACTCCTTTGTCAAATAAGCAAGTGTTTCTTTGATTTTATTAACTTTGTTCTCCAAGTCCATTTCTGTCATGATGTCACTCACTTCCTTTGGTAGTTGATCCAACTTGACTCTAAATCCACTAATTACCTTTTTCATGTCTAGGCCATTAATGAATTGTTGCAGCGATTCAAGGGCATTTACAAGACGAATCTTGAAATTCTCAAAAGCAACAGGCAAGCTCTCAATGAAAGGGATCTGAACCATATGGCAGTCGCTGTTCTTGTCATATCTCAGGAAACCAGACATACTGAATTCTTGAATTTCTGGCGTCAATGTATTGATAAGGTTTGTTAGCACTACTCCAGTAAACTCAACTCCAATCTTCTCAGGATTATTGTAAGTACTCATATCCTGGTTGTAAGCATGATCATTTAGGTTGGATTTGGATTTCCAGGTCAAAGACTGTTCACTGGGTGTCAGAAGACCTTGAATCTTGTTTTCTACATGAGTGGAAGATTCCCCACTTTCAAGCATATGTGTTGTTGATGCCCGGCAGTCCTGTGAGTATGCAAGAGCCAGGGGTTCTGCTTTAACCAGCAGCTTGCTGTAGAACTGTCCAGTGTGCTTCCCGTATAGATCTATTTCCCCGTCACTGTTGACAAGGGTGTCAATGGTGAGGCTGAACGGCAGTGCCATGGTGCGTATGGTGGTGTCAAAACGTAGAGGCTTAGAATTTATTCGCGCTTCACACTTTGACTGAGAGGAAAGTCCAGCGAACTCAAAGTCACAGTTGTGACTCAACTGGGCATCCATTATAGTTCCAGATGTACTGCATTTGATTGTGCCAGCCATGTCAGCATAGGTGATATCATAGGTATGTGTCATCTCCTGTTCTTCTCCGTAGGCACCCTTCAGACTTCCAGTCAGGTCCATCTTAAGTGGCTCAAGTTTCATGTGGCCTTTATTGTTCAAACTGACATCATAGAACTTGAGGTCATTTGTAACACCTAAAGAGGTAACAAATGGCCTCATATCAACCATGATGTCATGTCTGTAGTAAGCATCTTCACAGATTAAGTGGTCGACCTTTGAGCGGAAGCCTAGGGTCCATAGAGTGAGGGTCAGTGTGTGGCTGTTTTCAGTCTTCAACTGCTTGAATGATCCCATTATGTTGCTAGAAAGGGTCAACGCCCTTCTGTTCAATAAAATATTCATGGTGTTTATTGTACTTGAATCACTTGCATAGCCCTTCAAGACACCATTCAAAGATGCCTCTGCACCTGTAATTTTACCCTCGATGTTCAGCTCTCCTTTACTTTCCTCGGCCATTGCTTTGGACTTGGAGGAAAGGGATGCTCCACTGCTGTCTATGACGCCAATGAAGATGTTTTCAAATGTCACAGGGCTACATTGAATGTTGTTGGTTCCACTGGTGGCAAGACCATTTCTGTCAAGTGTTACAGAGGCTTTGTGCAATGCACGACCTGCATCAAAGGTGAGGGAACCTTCAGAGTTGACTTCAAGCCCATTTGAATCCAGGGATCCTGTAATAAGGGCGTATGCCCTGTTTGTTGCATCATCTGCCTGAGACTCAATTCTGAGAATGGCCATATGACTGGACAGGCCAAGCTCAACTTTGTTATTGAGGACTTTACCGAGGGCTGTGGCAACAGCATTGCACTTCAGGGTAATTTGTACATCTTTGTACTTAAGTTCTGCCACATGCTTGAGGGCACCGTTCTGTACATTTGTTGTGGACACAATGTTCAATTCTGCATTTGCATAGACTCCTTGGATGTTGTTGTGAGCTTGGATGAATGGTGAGTTGATGTACAGGTTGGACTCTCCTGTTCCTTCTTTTACTAGAGGACGGAGGGTGTAACTATGGGTGTAGGTGGTGTTGGCGTACAGGGAACCTACTTTAACTGACCCATCCAGGGTGCCATCTCCTTTGACTTCATCTGAGGTAGAGGTTGATTTAGCAGAATAATAGAGAGAGGTTTGCAAGCCAAGAGGACTTGAGGCTTCAATTTTGTAGTTGGCCCTCGCATTGACAGTGTCTGTCATCCTTAATGTTTCAAAGACACTGAAACTTGTATCAATGAGGCCATGGCTCAAGGAACCATTCACAAGATACTTTAAACTATCTTCTACTCTTCCTGACATCATCCCAGTTCCTTAAAGCAAACAGAAAGAAATAATACCAATGTCAATATCAGTGATAGGAAACTGTAAATCGCAAAGCAAAGTGTTGAGTAAATTCAGTCTTATATTAAACTCTCAATTTTGACTAACCAGCTTGCTATGCAGCTGTATCAGTACATAATCAATTAGTTATGTGTTAAACTATTTAGTCAAGAACACAGACCATCATTTATCAAGCAATTTGACATTTTGAGTGGTAGTGTACCTTCAAGTTTGTATGACAGCAGGTTGAAAGGGGATTGGGCCATGACTTTGCACTGTGCGATATAGCTGGGGACGTCTAGGGTGTTGTTACCCCCAGAGATAGAGCCTTCCCAGTTGTAAAGGTTGCTGTTGATCTTCATGGATGCTTCAGCAAGCCCAATGAGAGGGACTGTGAAGTCCAAGGACTGTGGTATGGTGAATGATGGTACTGGATAGTTTTTGGCAGGAATATATAGGCCTATCTCTGGTAAGTTAATGAGAGGAATGGACAAAGTGGTGGGGATGTTCATTTCCTCTGAGGTCTTGCCTCCCAGTGGCAGAGGAAGGAAGATGGCTATCTTGTCCTTGTTGAACTGGTATCTGAATAAACTGTCACTGTTTAAGGATAGATAAAAAACACAATCAATATCACTGACGTTTTTGGCTTCACATCTTAAAATATCTGAACAAACTTTCAACAAGCACAGGAGCAAAGAACAACCAAGACTGACTCTGAAGTTGGAGTGATGTTCTGTAAACCCTCAGTAACATACAATTTATAAGACACTTACGACTGCAGGAACAATTTGTCAGGCAGGGCAGGCAAGGTGAGGTCCGAGATGCTTCTCTTGTTTCGTAGGTTGTCTACATAGGGGATGCCTGCAGCCAACTTGTCCAGCCAAATATTCCCTGCCTTCAATGAGATGTGCATTGTGTAATTATTTGTCACCTTGTACAAATAATGTTACAACTGTAAAAATATTAATTTTTAAAATATTATGTTTTACCTCAATGCCTTTGGTGACAATGTGACGCAGTTTCATATCAGTCTTGGCCACCTTCTGGTCTACGATGTCATCAATGAGCTGCTGCAGCTGCCTGTGGTAGTACTCTACATTCGGGATCAGTTTCTGAATCTCTGAGTTCAGGTCAGAATTCATCTCTACCTCAAACCTGTCATCATCTATAAAGAGAAAGTCCAAATGCGCCCGCCCAGGGAAATAAATAAACAAACAAACAAATGAATAAATAAATAAATTGTGACTCGTTTATGCAGAATGATGCAGTTCTGCAGACGTGAGAGATGGCTGATGGTTACCATATTTCAGAGTGACTTTCTGCAGGAGGGAGGTCTCAGGGACATTGATGGCTGTTTCTACCCCCATGATCATGCCCTCCTCCTTCCTCAGGGTTGCGGTGACAGAGGCATCGGCTTTAAGGGAGGGGATAACCATCTGGACTTGCAGCATGGCATCCTTCATCATCTCAAGTCTACAGTCAAAATAAAAGGTGTATGTTGAAAAGATGGCGTGATGTTGAGACGCCTCTACAACCTTTTGAAGCCCCTGTTGGTTTCAGTTCATTAAGCCTTTGTTCTTTCCTATTATGTCTCTTGCTCACTTATTTCTCACTAAAATAAGCAAGACATGAAGCCTCAGCATTTTATATCATTGTGAAATGATTCATTATAAAAAGGATGTTATTTGACCTGGTACGTCCCACCAGAGTCAGCTGCGGGATGTTTTTGTTTGTGACATCGATGGTGATGCCTCGCATCTTTTTCCCCTTTGCATTGGTGTCGGTGACAGCCAGCTTGATGCCTGCCTCCACATCGTAGTCGGGGATGACCAGCTCAGTGGTCAGAAGGTTCTTATTACGGTTGTACTTCAGGGACGCTGTGACCTCTGCTGACTCAGCATCTGGTAGGAGCAGTGATTTCATGTATTAATCCCAATATTGTATATCCTCTATTATAGTGTCCACATTTAGCCTTCATATCCCTTAAATATCTCCCTCACATCAATTTCTTACCAATATGTGCAGTAACAGGCAACAGATACCTAAACCAATTCTTTCTGATTTCAGGATTTTATGAATTTCCAAATGTACAGTATATGTTTGATATGGTTGGAACATTACACTTCATATCTTTAATTTAAGCTTAACTACATCTTCCGGGTGAACCAACACACACACACACAAACAGGATGCGCTTCATTATCTCATTTCTATACCTTCAGCCTTCAGAGTAAGTTTCAGAGAGTCCACTTTATGACGACCTTCTCTGCCCTCTCGGAGCGTCTCACCAGTGATGCTGGCAGTGTACTCTGAAACCTCTCCTGTGGGTCGGATCTCTGCTGCAAACCTGAAGGAAATACAGGTAGGCTTCATTAAACCTCATCTTCCAATTTGGGCCATAATTGCTTGCCAACTATAACTATTGAGTGTATGATTACAATTGTCTGGTTTCTCATAGATCATGAATTACCACATAAATATTTTACTCATTCTTTTTTGTTAAATTATATCCTTCCTTTATATGTATCCTCTTCCCAGTCCTTCAACTGTATAGCTGATAGGCTTTTTATATCATTTGTATAGAAAACCCCCAGAGACGAGGGGTGGGCGATATGGCCTAAAAATAATATCACAATATTTTCTGAAATACGATATATATGATATTTTCTCTAAAATGTATTCTAGAATGAGAATTTTGCTCTATAACCTTCCTTTTTCATTTAAGTGTATTTATAGTTGTTAAACTAAAATATTGTATGAGAAAAAAAAGTAACGAACAAAACAAATGTAAAATATATAGAGCTGTTAATAAACAAATAACACCATTAATTATGATGACGTAATGTTACCACATACGCACAGCGAACAAAGGTGGAAAGGAAGGACAGATTTATTAGCCTGGGAACCAGAACAACCTGCTAGCTTGCATCGGGTGATGTCAGCCTACAGACTTTTAGGAGTAAAGTGTAAATTCAAAAAGCTGATATAAATCCAAAGCAAACAATTGCAGCCCAGTTAATATAGTGGGAAACCAGGAATATAAGTTGAATTGCATCCGGTGACATCTCTCTCTCTCCAGCGAGAGCTACAGCGTAGGACCGGTAGCAATGTTACTTTAGCTTTCAGTCACGCTTCTTGTTGCTGTTGCTATCTTTGTACTGGACGCACAGAGATGAAATTGATATCAATCTCCTCATCTGACTCTGGGTAAGACAGCAAATAAGTGCATTTCCCAAAATCTTGGCATGTTCCTTTAATATTAGGAGATCCACATAGGACCCTAACAATTCAAATGAATGTCTAAGCCCAGATTTCCTAATCGGGTTCCCCCTCACCTGGTTTCTCCTGTCAGGGGGTAATAAGGGGCCTGGTCAGTGGAGCTGGCATTGGAGTAGCGCACTATAGTGCAGAATTTCAGACCAGTGAAGAGGGGCTGGCAGTCAGTGGAGTCAGTCCTGTCCTCCACCATAGACGGTACAATCTTGGTCTGACTGGAGGAGACTGACAGCAGCTTGTTGCTATATTTCACAATGAGAGAGGCAAATGTTAAAATGCCACAGATAGTACAAGTTAATAAAGTTATTCAAATTGAAGGCTAGAGTTAGATTTGATTAAGTAGTGTACAGTGGAAACCCACATCTTCATTAGTAGAAAATAAGTGTTTTAGCCCTGCTGAACCACCAGCTAGTTAAAGCAATAGTTCTTTAATATTGACAGAAGTAATTTGAGAATCACTAAATATAATCAGTGACTCTTCAAATGACTTCATGGAATGAGTTTTGTGTCATTTGTGGCAGGTGCCACCCACCTAAAGCTGAACAGCTGAGTGTTGGCCTTCGGAGCGGGGATGGATAGTTTGATCTGGTTTCTGTTGATGGTGACCTTAGCATTGAGGGAACTCTCGTGGTACACGTTAGTGTGCATCACTATTCCAGCCATTACATAGTCCGGAATATGAACACCCATTTGGGTAATGAATTCCAAGCCGACCGAGGGCATGAAAGACAGTTGCTTCTGCAATGAGAAGGATAGTTCAGAATAAGAATATAATAATAACATCCAAATCTCCACTTTTTTGTAGGAAATGTGAAATGAGGTCATGATTCAGGTATTGTACCGTGCCAGGAGAGAAGGTAAGCCCTCCTTTGGCACCAGGGGCAAACACTCCAGCAAGAGAGACCTTGAGAGGGAAGCCAGAGGCCGTGGACAGAGAGAAGGCATTCTCCATGAAGATGTAGTGAGCAAAGAGCTCATTTTCTGTGCTAGATGTCAAGGCACCAAAGGCCTGTTGAGTGAAATGAATAAAAAGGTTATATGTATATGTCACTTCAAGCATGACTGACCTCTAGAGAGAACAGGCCCTATAATGCTTCATAATTGTGCTTGGAATCAGATGTGCTTTTATTTTTCATTTATTTCCTTTTCTGGTTGGAGTTGGATTGTCTAGTGTACATTTACGAAGAAACATAAAAAATATAAAAGAAAGATATTTTTCCACAATTGTCGACAAATTCAGAAAACCAAACGTTTGACCTTGGCAGGCAGCACCCTGAAGAAGACGTGGTAGTACATGAACAGACTCTCAGCCATCTGTCTCATTTCACTGGTCTTCATGTATCCTATTTCCTGTCCTAGAAGTCGGAGGTAGGCAGCGGCTTCAGGAGCTGGTGAGGAGCTCACATCATCCACAAGCCTGTTGACTGTGTCTGTGATATCTTTCAGAAGGTCCTGTGGGACCTGGAGAGATATTCAGGGGTAATATGTAGTTAAAGTATTATGTATGTATATAGTCATCCCCATACATATCTTTAGATTTTCCCTGCAGCCCCTTTCTCAGTATGTTCTACTGCTGCTGGAAATTCATATATTTTCATATATTTGTATTATTTTTCTTCAATCATAGATTTTTACTACATATTTTTTACTTAACACGTTCTAGTGATGTAATTATTGTGGTGCGCTGTGTTTAGTGAATTAGTAATCTTACTTTTTACAATGTATGCTATTCCTATTTGCTGTGTTCCATTTCTGCTGCTGCAAAAACCTAATTTCCCCACCGGATAAATTCAATTAAGATAATCTAATGGAATAGATGTACAATATGTAATTAGACTGCCAAAAGTAATTTCACCTGTCTTTTCATTCTGTTTCTGCCAGGAGCAATTCTGTCCAAAACCTGTTGAAGCACCTCTGGAGCTTTGTCCTCTACCCAGTACAAAGCCCTGGAGACGGAGTCTGGGAAGAAACCCTTTTCTCCAAAGAGAGCATCCATGGTTGGTTCAAATCCTTTTCCTTCAATGCCAACCTGGAAGGAAGACAATTTGAATATTTAAAATCATGTTACATCTCATTTTCTGTCTTTAACAGAAAAAAATAAGAATGATACTCAAGACATACCTCAAAGATGTCACAGTTGTAATCAAAAACCCTGAGGGTGGTCTCCAGCATCACCTCTTTTGGCAAGGTGTCAGTGGGATCAAAGATGATGTTGCCCTGTGCTGATCCCAGAGGGGTTTCTATCTTGTAGTTGCGGGACATTCTGATGAAGCCCGTATTCTTGTGGGACAGTTGGTCTGTCAAGGCCATCTCAATGAACTTCCTGATTCTTTAGTGAAGAGGAGAGACTAGGTTGTAGTAACAGTACAGAAACTAGGTTGTAGTAACAGTACAGAGACTAGGTTGTAGTAACAGTACAGAGACTAGGTTGTAGTAACAGTACAGAGACTAGGTTGTAGTAACAGTACAGAGACTAGGTTGTAGTAACAGTAGAGAGACTAGGTTGTAGTAGCAGTACAGAGACTAGGTTGTAGTAACAGTAGAGAGACTAGGTTGTAGTAACAGTACAGAGACTAGGTTGTAGTAACAGTAGAGAGACTAGGTTGTAGTAGCAGTACAGAGACTAGGTTGTAGTAACAGTACAGAGACTAGGTTGTAGTAACAGTAGAGAGACTAGGTTGTAGTAACAGTAGAGAGACTAGGTTGTAGTAACAGTAGAGAGACTAGGTTGTAGTAACAGTACAGAGACTATGTTGTAGTAACAGTACAGAGAC
>OMKK01055918.1:0-15898 GCA_900302305.1 Polymixia japonica | reverse complement strand
CATCTCCCCCTCCTCTACCCTCCCTTCTAAAAGTCAATGGAGCCCTATGTAGCTGTTGCCCCACCAACATAGTCACGGTCTTAGTTTGACTCTGCAGGGGCCGGTAGAAAACCTCTCGCACCGTATAAATCCAGACACGTCATGATAATTAGAGTTGTAATAACTATGCAAAATGAAGCTTTAGTATCTTCACTAACTGAGCAATTTACATTTTTAAAGCATCTGGGCTGTGGATTTGCAAGAGCAGTTATTTGCATTAAGTTTGAATAATACTTCAGGGTCTATAAACAAAACTAGTTATTTAAAGGTGCTACCGGTAAGATCAGCACTCTAGTGTTGGTGAGGCGAATTACAAACAAACCAAAAGAAGAAGCACAGTGTTCCGCTGTTATAGATTTACTGGTTTTCATGTTAACTGGTGACAAAAATGCAGCAGATGTGTGTATGAGATGGCATTTTAATCCGATCTCAGATTCTGGAAGCAGACGGTGAATTCCTTGCATGATCATGAGGATATTAACTATTATCATTCTTCATAACAATTGGACTCAAAGGCTCATAATGATGATCGCTAAGGCCAGTCGGTAGTAACAGGATATTTAAGCTCACGACAGGCCGTGGTATATGGTTATTATATCACAGCTAAGGGGCATTGTTCAGTCCAACGCGAACATTAACATTAATAAGTAAATATTGTAAATTATTATAAAACAGGCTCTCCTGGCATGTGCTATTGCTTAATTAACAGCAGATCTTACTGAAACATTAACCTTTAACCCTCACATCCCCTGTGCCCACTGACACCGCGCTACTAGCTTAAAAATCATGTGAAATTCGTGGACGTATTGCTAAAACTGTACATGGAAAAATTATTTTTTCCAGCAAATATCTTAGTTACAACAAGACTGAACAAACCAAACATTTTAGTGTTTATGTGTTTATTTATTCCGTTTGAGAAATCCCACAATGTCTATCATAGTTTGTGTGTGATACTGAGTGATACTGAATTGTGCAAAAGAATTGGACATCATAGCCATGTCATATGGTTAATATACCATGACTATGAACCAATCAGATTGCTTGATTTGAGCTACCCATTTTAAAATTACTTTTATGCATTCAAACAATGATGCAGTGTGGGTTTTGGAGTCACATTTATGAAGGTTATTTGATTTTAACATATTACAGATGGCACCATTACATGTACAGAGTGCATTGCCCTTTATGAAATGGGCACTATGAAAGGGCCTGAGGCTAAGTCTCAATTACTTCTAAAGGAAATAGTGGGGAAACTTGTCTGCTGGGTTCACAAGAAAGGAGGGAAATTAAGAGAGAAACAAACATAAGGGGAGACAGAAAGGTATAAAATGCCATAGTGAACTATAAATTGATCTGAATTGATGTTGACTTTGCACTATAAATTTGTTCCACCTGTTAATCCCTGTTTGTCTATCACCTACATACACTTGAGAAAATTATTTGTGAGGTAATTCATGGGTGAGGTTCACTACAATGAGGCTAGTGGCTGAGACACTGAGAAACCACAGAGCTATATCATCACTCATCAAATGTTCCCCCCCAAGAATAGTGGTTATCTACATTCAAAGCAACTGCTATGCCTTGAACCTTGCTTAACTCGTGTGTAATGCTGACCTTTGTTTAATCATGTGTTCCCCTATTTCAGGACCTCAACAGATCCACCAATGTCGTGTACCAGGCTCACCATGTCAGCCGGAGCAAGAGGGGGCAGGTGGTGGGTACCAGAGGAGGCTTCAGGGGCTGTACCATCTGGCTAACGGGTAAAACATCTCCACAGCCCCTTGTGATACCCACCTATGGGCTAGGAGGTGGCACATTACTGTGCCACTTAAAACTTTAAAGACCGGAAAAGGCCTTGATCTTGATCTTTTCATACTGGCCTCTTACTGCCGAAAGGTCACATTGAGCCCATCTTCATGCATGCGCGTCTTGACTGGTATTTAAACCTCTAGGTTTGTCCGGTGCTGGGAAGACCACTATAAGTTTTGCTCTGGAGGAGTACCTGGTGTCCCATGCCATTCCTTGCTACTCGCTTGATGGAGACAACATCCGCCACGGCCTGAACAAGAACCTGGGCTTCTCTGCCACTGACCGCGAGGAGAACATCCGTCGCGTTGCAGAGGTCGCCAAACTGTTTGCCGACGCTGGTCTGGTTTGTGTCACCAGCTTCATCTCTCCTTTCGGCAAGGTCAGAGGACATTAATAGATATGATTGTGTGTTGTTGCGTGTCCGTTTGTTTGTTGTACAGCAGTCGATGATGCAGTGGTGGGAAAACAACTGTAGCACCGTCATCTGCTAAAAGTGGATACTAGACACCTGCAGGTGTAAACCTACTTAATTATGTAGCCTGGTTGTGCAACAATAAGTTATGTAAGGCTATGGAGAAGTTGTGTAATGGAAGTATTGTATATCCACTGTCTGGTGACATGTCGGCTATCTTGAAAACATTGCCGCAATTTCAGGGTTTCCCCTAGCTGTCTATTGCGGAGGGGGGTCACCTCGGCTGAACTGACCCCCTCCACTAACGTTAATAAATAAATAATACACTTTTATGAAATAAAAGTTTCCCATCCCCATATCTGCTGTAGGCTAGCCTATACCGTGTACCGTCACCATGCAGGTTCTGACACTTACCCCCTCTGCTAACCAATTTCCTACAGGAAATCCTGAATTTAGAAACCAAAAAAGTAATGGATGAACTGACTTTCTATGCAGGATCGTGATGAGGCGAGGAGGATCCATGTGAGCGCAGGGCTACCTTTCTTTGAGGTGTTTATCCATGCTCCTCTTGAGGTGTGTGAGAGCAGGGATGTGAAAGGTCTCTACAAGAAGGCTCGCGCCGGAGAGATCAAAGGTCAGTCTCGAGCAAAGTTGGCCTCGCTGTCCTTTCTACTGTTTGATATGGTTCAGTGTTATTTTCTCAAACTTGTAATTTTGCTAATCTCATGAAAGTAACAATGGTAAATCAGTACCTTAAGTTTCAAGGTCATTCCTTTAACCTCTGTTCTCAGGCTTCACTGGGATTGACTCAGATTATGAGCGTCCTGAGGCTCCAGAGTTGGTGCTGAAGACGGGAGAGCTGACGGTGAATGAATGCATCCAGCAGGTGCTGGAGCTGCTCAGGGAACAGGTGGGCATGACAGACATCTTGTTACCTACACAATCTCTGAGACTTTCAAAATGAGTACAGTGATTCTGAACACAAGGATACTAGGATAAAGTATTTTTTCAAGCGGAAATCACAAATATTCTTGGGTACAAGCAAAAATACATAGCATATTGACAATATTAATCTGGCAATAAAGATATCTATTATAGTATTTATCCAATATGTTTATTTTGTTATGAGATCTTTTAACCTCCCACCCCCGATAGATTCCCCGGTGTGTTCAATTCCCATTATTTCCTTCGTCACTGAGTTAATTCTTATTATCAGAGTCTTTCCAATAATGATCTAAAGCGATAATGTCCACGTTTATAACTATGTCTCGTCTCTATAACTATGGCCTTGGTCCAAAACCCATTCTTGGTGTCACATATACAACAGATATCAAAAGTCTAACCGTTTTGGTGTTAATTCCAGAAGACATGTTTGACATGTAGCCAACTCGGCTCAGAACACAGCATCACAGCATCATGTTAAGCATTGTGGTGGCATCATCCTATAAACCTGCTTCTTTTAAGCAGGCACAGGGGCTCGGTCATGGTAGAGAAAAATAAATCACTCCAGATGACAGGATATTTTAGGGGAAAATCTGCTGCCCTCTGCAAAAAAAAAAAAAACCCAAGTTAAGCAAGAATTTCATCCTTCAACAGCACAGTCTATTCAACAATCATGAACTGTCTAAAATCCAGATGTGCTAAATTTGTAGAGACTTATCCAAACAGATTAACTGCTGTTATCAAAAGTATTAATTGAAGCGTGTGCGCATTTACACAACCACAGTGTTACATACAAGGTTTCCAAAACATTTGAATGGGTTTTCATTTCAAGCCTTGAGGCAATAACAACTAGGAAATTCAAAAGGGTGTTTAGATTTTCTACTGTACGTCTGCATCTGTGACACTAACCTTATACTATGTGATTTATGAGCCAGGTTGAATGATATGAATGTGCCCTGAGAGTCATTTTAATCTGCTCCTTTCCAATATGTTGCCAATATGCAAATGTGATTAGGTTACCCTCAAAATTCAATTCTTAACAGACCCCGTTCCTGCCATAAACACTCTATGAAGAGGTCTATGCCAGCTCTGCTTCTTAATCCAGAAAACCAAAATGTCACGAATATGCAGGAGACAGACCCAAGCGCAGACGAGGAGACAGGAGGCAGGCGTAGTAAAAAAAAACACTTAATGTTTACTGAAGAATCAGTAGAGGACAAAATATAAAAACAAAGGCATAAACTAGGGATCATCTCTCTGTGGCTACGCTGGCACACATACAACGCAAGACTGAACTATCAAAGATCGCAAGGTAGAGTAACAGATGCAAGTTAGCTTCGCACTTAAACAATGACTAACTGGTAAGCAATGGCTAACTGGAGGGACATAGAATAACACACAAGGGGTGATGACTTGGGGAGACACTAGGCCGCATGCGGGGAACACACTGAGGACCTCTGGCGAGCAGGTAAGGAAACGCAGGACCTGGAACATAACGGAGAGAGGAACAAGAGAACGCAGAGAGAGACTAGAGACGGGAGAACACAGAGAGACACTTATTGACAGGGGACGGAGAGACATGCGGCCGCGACGCAAGGATCAGATGCAGTGTACAGTACCGCCCGTAGAAGCACCACTTGAGCATGAATGTATTGGTCCGTTGAACCCATTGTTTGTCATTGCATAATTGTTGGTCTAGAGCACCTGTGCACAGCTAATTTGAATGTTGTAGTTGACTGTCATTATAACTCATATACACAGCTCAAAACTCAAGTAGATAATAACTGCTCTGGCCAGGAAATTTGCATTATAACTCACTTTTTTTGAATTTACGTAATGATTCTTGTTAACGTAGCTGAAATTTAAAGCAATCACATCTGCAATTAGAAACCAACCCTCACACACACATACATACGTCTAACAATGATTTAATTTCTAATATTATTAAAGTATGACATGCGTTCCGTTCTGCTGTATCTGTATGTAGAATATCGTACCCAGCGAGATCATGGAGGAGGTGAATGAACTCTTTGTTCCGGAGAACAAGCTGAATCTTGCTGTGGCTGACGCAGGCACACTTCCCACGATCAGCATCACCAAGGTAACGCACCACTCCAGCACACAGGTTACTTATCACACACACCATATGAACTTGGGGTTAGTGCTGGACATGGCAGAGAGCTACTTGTGATGAGTCCATGAACATTCCCTGCTCTTTGGATCCTGTTTCCTGAAGTGTTCTGACTTCCCTGGGTACTGATACAAATGAATACAAGCCTACCCGGCATACAGCGTGTTTCATTAACACTGACCGTATGGGTCGGTCCCGTGGAGATGGATAGCAACTGACCAACAATGAAAACTGTCGTTTTATGATTTCTCTAAATGTTGAGCAACAGGTTATAGCATCACAAAAACAAGAATTTGTGAATTTGCATATTCAAAATTTCAACAGTGTCACCTTGAAACCCGTTACGTACAGCACACGTTACTTGGAATATAATAAGAGAGCTTATGCAATGGTGTCCCAGAAATGGGTAGGGATTTGATTCCTTGCCTGAGGACATAAATGCGTCTAGTCATATTTTCTTCTCATACATCTACTGTAATTGATTGCGCTTTTCCCACAGTTGGACTTACAGTGGGTGCAGGTTTTGGCAGAAGGTTGGGCCAGCCCTTTGAAGGGCTTCATGAGAGAGAGAGAGTTCCTCCAGGTCCTGCACTTTGGCAACCTGCTGGATGGTAAGAGACAAGTACTGTGACACTCTTACTATGCCCGTTGTGATGGTATCTTTCAACCAGCCTCGGACGCTACTCATGTACGAGGGCAGCATCAGTCAGATAAGTGGCCCGTTAGATTTGGGATATTAAATGCCTGTTAAATTGTAACACTATCCTTTTTCATCATTGTGCTATTTTACTTGAAGGCAAATTAAGGCAATTAATAACTTTTTTTTTTTTTTGTAAGGGATGCTTAACTCTCCGTTTTAACACATTGATGTCTCGTGTTTCAGATGGGGCCATCAACATGTCCGTTCCCATTGTCCTGCCTGTGAGCGCTGAGACAAAACAGGACCTGGACGGATGTGCAGCAATAGCGTTGGAGTTCCATGGCTCTCGTGTGGCAATTCTCCGGAACCCAGAGTTCTATGAACATCGCAAAGAGGAGCGCTGTGCCAGACAGTGGGGCACCACCTGCCCACAACACCCCTATATAAAGGTAACAGGCAATGATCACGCAACTCCAAGAGACAGTTAGAATCTTAATGTCAACCTAGCAATGGCAGCTGAAACAAGAACCTCAGGTACTAATGTCAGTAATTACACTGACTGTCATTTTTGAACTCAAACTAAATTATTTGTCTGTTGAGGCACACAAAACATATAAATCAAACCCTAAGAAACAGATTTACACAATTTACAGGACGATGATCAGACTTTACTGCAAAGGCAAAACACACATTTTACTTGAGTTTAAATACTTGTTGCAATTCATATTTACATCAGAAAGAGAATATTTCAGTACTTCAAATTCATCACCTTTTGCAGATGGTTATGGAGGGAGGTGATTGGCTGGTAGGGGGCGACCTGGAGGTGCTGGAACGAATCAAGTGGAATGATGGGCTGGACCAGTACCGCCTTACTCCACGGGAGCTCAAGCAGAAGTTCAAAGACATGAGATCAGGTTAGAAAATCCTCTGTGACCTGTGTGGAAAAGAATGTTGCTTACCGTCTGTAGTAAGTAGGCATCGCTGTAACTTAGATTAATCCATGATTAACATATTTTTTACAAGTTAATAAAAGAATATGCAAATATTAAGATAAATATACTGTATACAGCAATGTAACATTTGTCTTTCAGAAGAACTTGACAAAGGACCAGATGAATAAAGGATAATGGTAAATTAAAAGCTGCATGGCAGATGTGTGTAAAAATGTGTGCAAACACTTTATGGAGACACATCCCTCCATAATTAATGTGTGAGGAATGAACTGTGGAAACCTGCTACTCTTCCACCCCACTTTGACTTGAATGCTGTGTTCAGGACGGTTTAAGTTGGGGTCATATGTTTACCTAAACCGCAATACATGGGACTTTAGCAGTTTTTTGTTTTACCCTTTTGCTGTTCTGTGCTCTTATCCGCTGAGCTTTGTTATTGGGCAAGCATGTTGTAATGTGCACCTGTACAGCCTATCCACTGGCAAAATGCATAATGAGTGCATATGTACGCATATTTGCACTATACTTTACCCACTACACATTTTGAATTGCAAATCTCAACGAGTTATGAACATTCTCATTCTGTGTAGCTTACATCTCTCTGATGCTCTCCTCCTCAGACGCTATATTTGCCTTCCAACTGCGCAACCCGGTCCACAACGGCCACGCCCTGTTGATGAAGGACACCAAGCGCCGTCTCCTGGAGCGGGGCTACAAGAACCCAGTCCTCTTGCTGCACCCACTTGGTGGTTGGACCAAAGATGACGATGTGCCGCTGGACTGGAGGATGAAACAGCATGCTGCGGTCTTGGAGGAGGGCATCCTGGACCCGGCCAGCACAATCGTCGCTATCTTCCCCTCGCCCATGATGTATGCCGGACCCACAGAGGTAAGGAAGGCTCAGGCGTTTTTCTGGGTTTGGGTTATGATCAGGTCAGGTTCTCTGTAACACATGTGAACACTTGAATAATGCAGCTATATATTGCCCAATCTCTCTTATCAGGTTCAGTGGCACTGCAGGGCGAGAATGATCGCTGGAGCGAACTTCTACATTGTTGGCCGTGATCCTGCGGGCATGCCTCACCCAGAAACGAAACAGGACCTGTACGAGCCTACCCACGGAGGTAAGGTCCTCACCATGGCCCCGGGCCTCACATCCGTGGAGATCATCCCCTTCAGGGTAGCAGCCTACAACAAGACTAAGAAAGCTATGGATTTTTATGACAAAGAGCGGTGAGTAAAAAACAATTTACAGATTATCCAATTATGATACATCACCATTTTGTTGATATGTTAAAAACATCATCACTTCAATTCATTCAACACTTTATTTAATGTGATAACAATCACCACTGTGTCATGCATTCTGTTTGCATTAGAATGTGTCATCACAAATAGTTTCTCAGTGATGAACTGATTTACTGTCCTCCCCCGGTCTTCACACTTTGCAGACATGCTGAGTTTGAATTCATCTCCGGGACCAAGATGAGGAAGTTGGCGCGGAGTGGAGAGAATCCTCCACAAGGTTTCATGGCCCCTAAGGCCTGGAAGGTCTTGACTCAGTACTACAGCTCTCAACAGAAGGACCAGTAACTAAAGAAGGCTCACTAGTCAAACAGCTACCATAAAGGCACGCATGAAGACAGTTTTAGACATTTCTTTTTTTAAGTGGATCACAATACAGCCTTTCCTTGAGTATTTAGATAGTTGCCACTTTCATTTACTCTCCAAGCATTTGGATTTAAATCAATCGATCAATCAATTTTATCAGGTGCAGAATCACCATGCAGCATAGTCCCAATACACTTTACA
The DNA here is from genome assembly GCA_900302305.1 of Polymixia japonica. NCBI lineage: Eukaryota > Metazoa > Chordata > Actinopteri > Polymixiiformes > Polymixiidae > Polymixia > Polymixia japonica. The sequence goes on along the minus strand of OMKK01055918.1, from coordinate 7,163 downwards.
ATTAAAAAGAATACATTGGACAAAACATACAGCAAGCAAGCAAATAAAATAATAAAAAATAAAATAAAATAACCACATTAAAAACATCAGTGTTAAAGGGATGTTAAAGGTGATGGACCTGGCTACGTTCTAGGGTAGGCCGTAATGAAGTGAATAAAGGTAGGTTTTCGGTCTTGATTTAAAGATTTCAACTGAACGTGCTTCTTTAATATGTAATGGAAGGTCGTTCTAGAGATAAGGGGCACGGTAGGTAAATGCTCTGAAGCCAACTGATTTTTTTTGTTAACTGAAGGAATGACCAGGAGACCAGCATCGAGCGAGTGAAGAGGCCTAATGAATATGGTAGAATTAGCTCAGATAAGTAAAGTGGTGCAAGGCCTTATCATTTAAAATAAGAACCTTAAAATAAGCTCCAAGGTTTTTGATGGTCAAGCTTTCAGAACTAATACAGCCATCAACGTTAACACTCAAATTCTCATACAAATGCCCATATTTGGCTGGTCCAACAACTAATAACTCTGTTTTATCAGCATTTAACAGCAAAAGGTTCATACCCATCCATTTTCTTTTACATTTCTGATAGACATGCCTTTAGATTTAAGAGTTGGGAAAGGTCATTTGGCTTTACAGGTACATATAGCTATGTATTGTCAGCATAACAATGAAAATTAACACCGTATTTGCAAATATGTCACCAAGGGGAAGCATGTAGATAGAGAAAAGCATAGGGCCAAGGACCGATCCCTGGGGTACACCAAACTTTACTTCAGAAAATTCAGAGATTGTATTGTTGTAACTTACACGTTGAGATCTATTTGATAAATATGAATGAAACCAGGAAAGCACCGTCCCCTGTATACCAATATGCTTCTCCAAGCGGCTTAGACGTATGCTGTGGTCCACGGTGTCAAAAGCTGCACTGAATTCAACAAGCAGCAACAATGATGTTAAGTCAGAATCAACAGTAATTAGTAGATCATTGACTACAAGTAGAATGACAGGGCCAAAAGCCAGATTGAAATTTATCAAAAAGATTCTAGAATCTAGATGACAATACGTAATGGATCAGTCTTTAGGGCTGGGTGTGTTATATCCATCTTCGCTAAATCAAAGTGATTTGTTTTAAACAGTCAAAGCATTTTTTTTCCAATTTATGTGATTTATAAATGTTTTTTATGCATATTAAATTAAGATATACATTTAAATTAATGGAAGGTCATTTGAGATTTATTTTCCCCAACAGAAGAGGGAATCATAGTTCTTCCTAAATCATTTTTGATATTTAGGTGTACTGTCTGTAGGATATGTGACAAAATTGATGTTGCAGATTAGATTTTACATTTTAATTTATTACTACTTATCTAACGAGTTGTTTTACATGAACGGAAGTTATTTTATTCATCATGTTAATGTTCAATATTAATTGTTTTAAAAAAATGATTTATTACAATGTAAGTGCCTTTCTGTCAAATGTAAAAAAAAACTATAAAACTGCTATTGTAAACATGCATGAAATTACTCCTATTACGAGATTTGATTTGTGCTATGAAATGATGTGTATGTATTAAAGAGCTGAGTGATCAATGGGGACAACGACCAGTAAGGAAAATGGAGTGATAAAATAACTTATTTATTGGTATCAATCAAAGATCACTGCCCAGTTATTGGAGTATTGTGCAACCAAGTAATATTAACTGTATGTCCATGAATGTATTGGTTTAAAAATAAATATCAACTGTACCTCTATGTGGCATCACTCTGTCTTAATCTCTTTGTTCTACTACTGGGTATATAGCATAAACCACATTGTTTCCTTACTCTGCAAGGTGCAAGCAAGGCGGTTCTATAAACTAGTCAGATGAGGGTGAAACAAGGAGGTTAAAGGTTGACGTGAGTGATGTACTGTGAGATAGTAGCATCGCCAAAAGGTCGATGCTGCCATCTGCTGGCTGAAAATGGTACAGTCAGATTCATGCCTTACTGTCCTTTACAGAAACACAGACGCTTGGGGGTGCTCTGACAATAGTCAGGTATGTTACTTCACCCATTGTGGGGCTGTGAGCCAGTGCTCTATGGAGATGTCTACATGTTTTTCAACGGTGAAATAAACTAGGCCTAAAATAATACCTGAAAACAGATTAAGCAATGGCTAGATGTATCCGCAAAGGTTCACCGTGAATAACGAGCACTTTGTGAACATTTCTTTAGATATTAAAGCATTGGGGTTGGTTAAACTCAGCCACATAAACCTTTTGAGATAGACTGATCAAGGAGATCCTGAGATGATTTAAAATTGCCCTCAGGAGATGGTCCAATGTACTTGAGGCACTGATTAATTATGCCAGTCAGGCTTATGTTGCTATGAGATGAGTGTTCTTTCATGAAGAGCACCAGTCTCTCCTTTAAGAAGCGGATTTCTAATTAGCATTACATAGGATCAGATCATTTAATCTGCTATATTCCAGGTAACCCCATATAATCTGCTAAACTGCACTCTCAGTGCTTTATAAAATCTTCGACTACATCCAACATGTCATGTCAGTAGAAATTGAGCAGGTGACTGCAGGTGCAAATCATTTGGAATAAGTATACCTTCCTACAGGTCTGCAGGCATAATATATTGAATATGCTGATGAAACTAATGTCTCACATCATAAACATACTTTTTTTCCCTATTTTACATTATCATCCCTTTCACACTTATTAAAAGTAATTGTGGTTACTTGCAGTTGCCTACTAGTCATAATTCCAATCAAAATAAGACTACAGCAGTGGAATCAGGGCCAGGATGCATGGCTGCACATCTTAAAATGTGGAGGAGTCAGTGTTTATTACCTATTTTGCATTTTAAACTGACGTGTGCACAGCTTGTTGGAAAATGTTTAAATTGTTGTTGGGGTCAATGCTTGGTTACAGGTGCAGTTATACGTGGATATACTCACACACATGGATGCAATAGAAGGTGTTGTGCCCTCAGTTCTTTTATATTAAGGACCCTAATACCATGCTATACTCTACACTTATATGTTAGGGTTGATTAAATGATTCCTCCCCAGGTGTCCTGACCCAGATTGGTTGTAACCCCATGGGCTCTTGCCTTAGGAGGGACAATTTCCAAAAGACAGAAGACAGCCATAATGACAGGGGTGATTATTTTGCCAGTGTGATGAGAGTTTTAATGGAAATTTATACAAAACCTGTCACCTACAAGCTTCTTTCTCTAAACAGTTTCACATTGCATTTGAGGGTAGAAGAGTCATGACGATACCATTATCCATTATCTGATCAATGTAGAATGTCCTCAGACCTTTTTTTTAATTCCCTGTAGACTGTTGCAATAAAGAGGTTTGATGAACGTTTTTTAATTGTACTAATTTCTACTATCTTCTTTATCTACATGCATTTTGTATTTGTCTACGAATGGTTTTTCTATTGTGTTTTTTCTATTGTCTATTTCTATTATGCTTCTTCATTGTATATGTCTTAGTTGAATACATTCTGTAATTGCTGAGCCCTGGCATGTCATTTCTAAAATGAGCCAGAATGCATATTTTAAGTGTGGTCGAAACGTTGGTTTGCTAATAAAGTTATCTGACTTCACTGACAGCTTGGCTGTGCTGCAATCTCCTTCAGTACTAGTTCTGTTCCCAACTGTCAGCAACGCATCAATACAGGTGAATGTGCGTTTCCACGTTGTTTGTAATGGTTCATCATCTGAACCTTGAAAGGCAGAAGTTGTCGCCTACAGTGAGGAATGTATTCCTGAGAGACTGCTGCTATAATTCAACTGAATTCTTGGTATCGCAGAGCATGTACCCTTGAAAGTGTTTTTGGCTTACTTTTGTTTATTTTGTTATTTTGAAGGATTTGGGCCGAAGCTTTTAGAAAATGTTCGCTATTTCTGTAGTTTTCATTTTTGATATTCATAATTATACATTTTTATGTCGTTCTCATCTACCCATATGAGCCCGTGGGATGTGAGCGTGTGTGTGTGTGCGTTGAAGAATGTTTTAACCATTGTTGTAGAGGGGGGGGGGAATCCTAGTTATGATTTATTCATGAAGTTATACTGTTATAATTCAGGATTTATTTGATGATTGCATTAGTCTGACAAAGTTTTTTTGCATTTTATTTTATATGCTCACTAAGTCAATGACGAATTGATAGACTACGAAGTTGTCGGCGTGTTTCTTATAGTCCGAAATGACAATTAAAACCGCGAAAAGTGACATTATGTTGGAAACTTCCCTAATTACAGTCACACGTGATCACTTTGACAGAAGGCAGCGTCGCCTGCGCCCCGGCGGTGTCCTTCCACTGCCCAAAAACAACAACTCATTTCTTACAGCTTTTCACCGATTAAAACCACAATTTATATCACACGCTCGCCGTCAAACAGTCGATGTACACGGAAATCGGAGAATACTCGTCTCGTATAAAATCGCTGGTTTCAGCTCAGCGGTGGGACTATATTTTCAAGGCGGTGGGATATTTGATGTAAAATCCCAGCCTGCTCTATCTTCTTTTTTCCTTCGGTGGAGGCCATGATGGGAGCTTGAGAGTTCAGCTGGAGAGACAGAAACCAGAAAAGAAGATGATTCCCCGGGACGGAACTGTCAAACGAATCTGTGCAGATTTGTGATCTTTGTATAGTCGATATACATTCAAGGTGGAGCCTGTCACTTTTTCAGATGTGTTTTTGGCAATCAATCGACGACCATGTTGATTCGTTAGGAGGCTTTTGGATCAAAAAAAAGGGGGGTAGCCTTAGCTATTGTTGCTAGCTAGCTGTGCTAGCTAGCTAGTTAGCTAGCGAGCTAGCTACGTCTGAGTGACTGGATACGGGCTTCGGGAACCGGCGATTCTCTCTCTCCTCGCTGTCAATCACAGCAGCTGCGGTTGTGCCATCTGCTTGGACCTTGGACATCTCAAGATTTTCCGGAGGAGAATTGCATGTATTTTATCTGGGGCAGTTTGCAGGACAAATTCCAGGATTGGGAAAGTCGGGCCTGCACTGAGGAGCAGAGCAGAGCAGAGCAGGGCCCGTCTTTATGATCCACAAGAAGCCATTCTAATCCCATCCACAACCACTGCTAGCTCTGCTAGCTAGCTCGTCTTTGCGAGGACCTGCAAAATTCAGCGAGCAGCGAGCGACTGAGAGCAAAGCCATTGCCTGCGTCCGACACGATCAGACAGTGAACATTAGAAAACTTGGTTTTCATCATCTTACAACCCTAAAGACTCCTACCACTTTGCTACAATGGCTGCGATTATAAAAGAAATGGTCAGCCGGAACAAAAGGAGATATCAGGAGGATGGGTTCGATTTGGACTTGACATGTATCCTTCCGTTTATTCCTTATTTTTCTACCACTTACGACAGTAATTACTAATGTTTGATTTCTTCATTAATGAGTATAACTGCAGGTAAATGTCAACGAGCTGCAGCTAGCTGGTTAGCTTCCTTGCTACTTGGCTAGCCATCGGTGGCTAGTTGATCAGACAGCACAGCATTGCTGTCAGCAAGCATGTTTGAAGGATGGTGGATCTGTCAAATGAGTACGCATACATATATCTAACAGTGTTGCTAGCGCACCCCATCATTAAGCTGGAGCCTTTATTTAAATACGACTGAGCATGCAAGCTGTCCGCTAACCATCAAACTGTGAACATTGACAGGGAACAAATATGCCTAACCCGAGGTTGTAAAATTCTTAGTATTACTCAGGTGTTGGTGATCGCGTCTAAGAGTTTCGCTGTGGGCGCAGGCAGATGGTATTTTCCCTCTTCTCGGGAAATTCTTGTTTAAGTCATGTACTGGAGCTCGGTGATATGTATATTCGATGCGAGGTTAATATTTTCTGGTCTGTGATGACATGTCCAGGAGTGGGAAAATAGCCGTGGAAATACCAAGTGATGTATAACCACTGTATTTCTGATGTGGCTTTAACTTTACACAACTATGTCCTCCGACAGATGATGTGATGCTATAGGTCTAAAATGTATTTTGTGAAATGCAGTTTACTGCTTGGCTTCTTTTTTTTTAATTTTTTTTTTAAAGGTCCTATTCACTCTAGATTTAAGAATTGCCATTTTAGACACTACTGCTGCAGGACTCATTTTTCATCTGTGAACAGTGAAGGGTAGCACCTCTTTCTATAATGCAGTATTGGTTGTATGGTATACCTGAAGTTTGTAATGCTGCATATTGGTGGTGAACCAGATTAGGTACTGGCCTGGTTGACTATGAAATACACTATGCAAAATCTAGTCTGTTAACACGTTGAGGCTGGTCGATGGTTATTGTTGGTATTGTATTTCAGGTGGATGTACACTTGTCACTGTATCAGCATATCAGAACACCTTTGTTGAATGATCAGTGAGATAAGTCTTATAGTTATATAGGCAATAAAAGTCAGACGTTGGTGGTTTGTAGTTAGATGTGGCAAGTAAAGAATTAAATAGGTCAGAGTATTTATTGGCATCATTTGCGCTGGTAATTACCAGCATTTCAGTAATAACTTCATTGGACTACTTATTGCCTAGTTGGGGAACTGGCTTGTGACACCATGACTGAGTAGTTGTTTTATTTTTTTATTGCTTAAAATGAGATTCTCTTAATAAATGGGAAGCCATATGCAAATCGCCTATGACTAAGACCAATTGCTGTCACTATAGATGGAAAAATGTAGAAACGTCTGACAATATAACGGCAACAACGATATGCATCACAATTTTGTTTTTTTGTTTTTTTCTTGCTTGGTTTTGATATGAGATGAATCTTAAGTCATTCTTGTCATTGGCGGGATTGACATTCGCGTACCTCTGAGATGGTTGTAAAGGTGTGAAAGGGTGTGCCGCCTAGACTGATGCCTTTCTTTGGCTTTTGAATACAGACGATGCGAAAGTTTCTCCTCATTCAAATTTGGGCCCATTTGGACTATCCCTTTTATCATTTTGGCACGGTGTCTAAAAACAATATGGGTCCTCTGCAGTTATGTAATGCAGTATCACAGTTCTGGGAATTGCCCTTAAAATAGAGTACCAGTGATCTTGTATCAGCAGTGCTGTTTGAGTTCTCTCCCTCTCTCTAGTTCTCTCTTTTCCCCTCTCACCCACCATTTCTCCTTTACTCTTTCTTTACTACTCCCACCCTAATTCTCT